>CM031609.1:95127148-95154648 GCA_018398815.1 Conus ventricosus
ACTCAGTCGTGATGATGGTGTCTTCCTTGTGGCCTGGGCGGCCGTCTCCGTGCTGAGTGGCGATGGTTCGGTGCTGCGTGAAATGTGGAGGAAAGAAATCGTCAAGCCGCTGCATGGAGGTCAGTGTCCACTCTGCGCCAATGAGAGATGTTCCCACCCTCCCCTTTCCCAAACAAACGGAGGGCTCTGCTGCTCGTCTAGGCCAGGGTGAAGGAGCTGTTCACACCACGCCTGCGTATTACACCTCCACCTGCTGCTGATCGGCCAGCGAAACAGAATTCCACTACATTTGTTTTTACATAGCCGACTGCTGTATAACAACCAGGTGAAAATAACTACCTTCATTAACAAACCCAGTTTGCTTCTCTCTGAATGACTAGTTAATGTATCAGATTACGTATATTTCCACAGAGAAAATTGCTGAATAGTAACCAGCTGAAAAAAGAAAACAACGTTGATTACTACAGTTAACTTCTGTCTGGATAACCAGTTTACAAATCAGAATAGAAAGAACAGAAAAGGATATGCCTGAAGATGCGGGTGGGTCCTGGAGAAGTGTTGTCCTCAAATGCAAAAAAAAGAAGGAAAAAAAAAGAAAGAAAAACCCAGCTGGGAGCAATCCTGCACATTCTTGGAAGCCTGCACTGTCTCCACATAGGATGCAGGCATTCCATTAAGACGTCAAGGGACATAGGATGCAGGCATTCCATTAAGACGTCAAGGGACATAGGATGCAGGCATTCCATTAAGACGTCAAGGGACATAGGATGCAGGCATTCCACTAAGACGTCAAGGGACATAGGATGCAGGCATTCCATTAAGACGTCAAGGGACATAGGATGCAGGCATTCCATTAAGACGTCAAGGGACATAGGATGCAGGCATTCCATTAAGACGTCAAGGGACATAGGATGCAGGCATTCCATTAAGACGTCAAGGGACATAGGATGCAGGCATTCCATTAAGACGTCGAGGGACATAGGATGCAGGCATTCCATTAAGACGTCAAGGGACATGATTGCTCCCTGGCTGATACCATTGTGCAATGGCCACTGGATCTGACATGACAGAATCTTCATGTGAGCGTTCCCATGGGTGTACCAGCCCATACTTCACAATTGCCGAGACAACCGGCATAAAATGCCACCGCCAAGCAACTGACGTGTGCATTCCGCAGCCTCACTCGTTGTTGACAGGTGGAAACAGCACAGCTCCAGACACGGCCAGACTTCGCCAAGAGATCCTACGTGCCGTTTGAGAAGAATTCCGGGTCACAGTCTTTCCCACTACATTCATTAACACACAGCCTCTGTCCAGATAACCAGTTTACAAATCAGACTACGACTATTTCCGCACAGCCACCTGGGGTCTGAAAACCCACTCTTACTGTCTGTTTTCACAAAGCCCGTCGCCGTCTGGACGGCCAGTTAACAACACTGACTTCTGTCTATTTTCACATAGCCAGATGGGGTCTGGACAAATTTTCTTTTTTCTTTTTTAATCGCACTTCGAGTAAAACACACATATACACACGCACGCACGCACACACACACACACACACACACACACACACACACACACACACACACACACACACACACACACACACACGCACGCTCTCTCTCTCTCTCTCTCTCTCTCTCTCCTCTCTCTCTCTCTCTCTCTCTCTCTCTCTCTCTCTCTTTCTTCATAATTCAACATAACAACTCCGCAACTTGGATATGAGCAGAAGCCACATCCATGTCCATGCAACCAGCTGCCATCTGGACATGCTGCAACAATCAATCAATCAATCAATCAATCAATCAATCAATCAATCAACCAATCAATCAATTAATCAATCAATCACTCAATCACGCTACATTTCACACGACTGCTGGGACATACAGTAATAGTATTCAAACTACGTCTATTCAATCAATCAATCAATCAATCAATCAATCAATCAATCAATCAATTAATCAACCAATCAATCATTTAATCAATCACTCAATCACGCTACATTTCACACGACTGCTGGGACATACAGTAATAGTATTCAAACTACGTCTATATCTGCATTTTTAACTATACTTTAGACTTTCCTAGGAAACAAATCCCATTACGATGTTTTAACAGTTTCGTTGCTGTCTGGGCTTCAGTGGAAAAAAAAAATCACTACGTCTATCTCCACATAGACAGCCGCTGTATGAACGAACAGTGAAACAAACCATACCTCCTCCATTTTTCACACAGTCAGTGTCGCCTGGGCAACAGACAAAAAGAAAATCAGATTACATCTATGTTCACGCTGTCAGCTGCTGTCAAAATCATCAAACAAAAATAGTTTCAAAGTGAGGTGAAAGCAGGCGGGAATTGAAAAAAAAGGGGGGAAAAACTAACAGGAAGATTTACTGTTCTTCTGAACGAAAAAGAAACAAATTAATTACAGGACAAAACACGACGCAAAATATGAAGAAAGGACAAGTCAGACAATGTTTATGCCTACATGGCATATTACTGTCTAGGCGTTCAATTCAGAGAGAGAGAACTACCAGAACTCAGAACTCAGAACATTTAATGAACTAGGCCAAAATGCCCATGTCATGGAGGTGGGATCACTTCAAAATAAGGGAAATGCAACTAACTTGAAAAAAGAAAGAAAAAGAAAACAAAATATCAATATATTCGCGTATACATATATATATATACATACATATATAAACACATACATACACACATAACACATATACACACATACATACATATATATATACATATATATACATATATATATATATATATATACATACACATATACACATACATACATATATATACATATAAATACATACACACATACATATATATACACATATATATACATACACATACACACACACACTATACGCAAACCGGACACACACTTCACAGATGCACAATAACGTTGACTAACATATTACATGCATATATTCACATACGCATACGCATGCACGCATGTGCAAATCGTATAGATTACCATAATATTTGCAAATATGAGAATATTTATGACGGTGTGTATGTATAAATATATGAAACAAAAACGATATTAAATTCCGATTGTTATGTACGTTATGTTGTTCCGGTGCCGATTTAAAAAAAAAAAAAAAAAAAAAAAAAAAAAACACACACACTGATTCTGGCACTCATTTGTTCTATCAACATATGATGAAAGGTTTTACACATTTATAAGTATATTCAGTCTTAATTATTGTTTAAAGATCGTTCCATATCGAGAAATCTCTTTTTTCAAAGATTCAAAAAGTACCAGCCAACTACATTACAATATTTCTCACTCGCCATTAAAAGGGTCAAGTAAACGCCGATGGTCGCGCGAAAAATTTGCGAGGTAAATATTTTTCTCTGATGTCACGATAATTGGACACACAAGTAAAAAGTGAAGTTCAGATTCTGGAACTTCTTTACAAAACGGGCAAAACGTTGTGTCAGGTACCGGGCAGTATAACGATATTTATGACTCTTCAATGGCGACACACCTAGTCTGAAACGTAAGAGTACTTTTCTAACGGCAATGTTCTTTATGTTAAACACAGATTGCGGAAGACTAGGAACTGACTTGAAAGAGGTATAAAAAGAGAATCGTTCTCCTGAAACGTCACCATTCCAGTTCTGCAGAAACAATCTATTAATCTCTGTTTGAATTCAGACAGAAAAACATTAATATGAGATACTCCTTGATTTTCCCAAACGTGGCCGAATCCATAGCGGTACAATGTGAAGCAAACATTAGAAACCCAGTTATTCTTGTCTTTACAATGAAGATTATTTAACATTTTATAAGCCCTGTAAGGGAGTCGACCTTCAGGCATTGTTATTAATTTAAGCCAAAAATTTTATACATTTGGTTTAGTACATATGTAAAGAGGATACCTCCCAGTTTTCAGCATAAAATCAGGGCATTAGGCGTCCTGATACTGACGTTCAGGAATCTCTTAAGCGCAAACATATGCACCCTTTCAATAATTGTATGATCCGCCATAAGACCCCATACTTCAGAAGCGTAAGTGAGCATTGGTTGGATCTGACAGTCAAATAACTTAAAAAACAATGAAGGAGACTGGTCACCAACTGTCCACAGCAATTTAAAATGCACAGAACACCCTTCTAGCTTTAAGAGCCATGTCTTCCAAAGCGTATGAAAATGTCAGGCCAGTAGAAAAAATAACACCAAGGTATTTATAGCTGTTAACAATCTCAATCTTTCTATCGCCGTAACACCATTTTTCTTTTGATGAAATGTATCCACCATTTCTAAAAATAACTATTTTAGATTTGTCAAAGTTCACTTGAAGACCAAGTCTGCTAGCTGTATTTTTTATAAATATTCAGTTGCTGCTGAAGGCCAGTCACAGAATAAGACAAAAGAATGACATCGTCAGCGAAAAGAAGTATAAAGATTTCCCAAATGTCGTCTGGTGACAACTTGATGCCATGTTTTCCTAAAGTGTGGACATCATTAGCCAATTCATTGATCAGAAAAGAGAACAGAATGGGACTACATATTTCACCTTGCTTTACTCCAAGAGGACATAAAAACGCGTCTGTCAAATCACTACCTACTCTTACTCTAGCTTTCACAACACTGTACATGCTCTTGATTGCTCTGTACATTCTACCATTAATTCCGTGTTTCTTAAGGACTGCCCACAAAGTTATTTCTATCTGCTAAATCGAAGGCCTTTTTAAAAGTCAATAAATGCGACATAAAGTTTACAATGGCTAAGAAGTTGCTTCTGTACTAAAGCTAAAAGAGTGAAAACATGGTCTATTGTACTGTAATTGCGACGAAATCCAGCCTGCGCTTCATGTATGATATCGTTGTCCTCTGCCCATGCAGTGAGACGTTTATTCAAAATGTAGCTGTAAATCTTACTACACACGTTTAACAAGGAAATGCCTCTGTAGTTATCGGGGCAATCAATATCCCCTTTTTTATGCAAGGTATGTATTACAGATTCTGTCCATTCATCTGGAAAAACTCCGGATTCAAAAAGTTTGTTTAGGTATTTAACAAGGAATGGTGCTACGTACGAACTAGAATATTTATAAAATTCATTTATCAAACCATCTGGCCCAGGAGCTTTGTTATTTTTCAAAGCTCTAAGGGCGACAAGTATTTCGTCTTCTGTAATATCACAATCTAGATTTTCAGTCACTACAGAACCATCATCATTTGTATCCACGTCCACGAGGTTTTCCTCCAAATTGTGATCATTGACACTGGAAGAAAACAAATCCTTAAAGTGTTTATACCACAAATCTGGAGTAATGCTACTTTGTGTGAATTCTTTCTTCGTTAAAGATCTGACCGTTTTCCAAAAAACGCTTGGTTCTTTAGAACTTGAGTGAAGTGCGTTAGAACTTTTTCTTTGTGTTTCTCTTTTTTCTCTGCCAGAACATGCTTATATTCTTTTCTTTTATTTATATATTGTATTCTGTCTTCCCCAGCCTTTTCTGGCGACTTTTGAGATGTTTGGAACTTCCGTAGAGTTTGTCTCAGAAAACGACGTTTTGATCCAACATTCACCATCAAACCATGCTTTATTATTTTTGTCGCCCAACGTGATCTGTTTTTGCATAACTGAGCCTGCTTTATGCATAGCTTCATTAAATTTTATCAAGGCATCATTGATATTGATGTCAATCAAGCCCAATGCGCTTGCCATCAGTGACAGTACTTCTTCTGAATAAAACTTAGATTTAAACTCGGAACTTTTCTCAGCATTCCAAATGTATTTTACTATTGTTTGTCTATTAGAACTCGGAGCAGTTTCATTTGGTGGACATAATTTAAGTTTCAACTCAATAGGCATATGTTTGGATTCCACTCTAGGAGAAACATAAATGCTGAGTCCAAGGTCCAGGATACATCTAGACAGAATGAAATAGTCAATGATGCTTGCTCCATTGTGAGCTATATAAGTAAAGTCCCCTTCTTCATCACCAGATAACAAACCATTCAATATTACTAAATTAAACTGATCACAAACATCCAGTAAATATTTTCCGAACTGGTTTACAATGGAATCTTTAGATGACCGTACATGGACAGAATCGTCAAAAGAAATGTCAGGGTCGATGTCGAAAAGCAGAACATCTCGCCCGTTTTTTCCACCTGTTCTTGCGTTTAGGTCACCACATATCAAAACAGGAAGATCACCAGTAATTTCAAAGGTATCTAACAAACATTGTTCAAGCAAGGACATGCCATTGTAAATATCAGTTTCATTATAATACGTACTCTGAGATGGAGGCAAATACATACCAAGCAAAATACAGTCTGTCTTTAAACCTGTATGTGTCTTACACAACTTAAGTACGATACAGTTGTCAAACTCCACATGAATCAAAGATATCATATTTTTCAACCGTTTTCTTACAAGCATTGCAACACCTCCAGATAGTCTTGCTGTAACAGAGCTTGTCAGTCTGACTGGAGGTGAAAGAAAGACGTTATAATCTGGGAAAAGAAAATCTGGAAATTTTGCAGAGAAAATTTCAGAAAGGAAGACAAAATCAAACGTACGCAGGTATGACCTAATGCTTGGGTCATACAGGCAAGTCAGTCCTTCTATATTGTATGTGACGAAGGACATATAATTTTGGACATTACTTTTATGAACATGGGCACGGCCGAGTCCCTAGCTGTTGACATTACAATTAACATCTTTATTTCTTGGAGTGCTTCTAAATGATTCTGTGAGTTGTGTTTGTCTGCATTTAACCTTGCTGCGTGTTTGAGGGCCAACAACTGGCGTTTGTTTGAGTTCATTCTCAATGGCAAGGAAGGACTCTGACTGTGTGATTCTCTCAGTGTTAACTGATGGATTATCCTGACTGTCATTGTTATTGTGTACACTGCTCTGTGGGAGCCAGAATTCACTTGTTTTGTCACATTGTTCTCCTTCCAAAGTGAATATCCGTTTTACAAATGTCTGACTTTCAGCATCGAACAGGCTGATGTCAGCGGGATGGTCAGGACCGAGGAAGCATGTGCAGACTGGGACAAGACAGGTGACAGTTCATGAGTCAGAAAGCCGGAAACATCTTGACTGGTGCCGTCCTGATGAAGCTGGGGGACTGCATCGTTCACCACAGATGGACAGGTTGATTCACGAGCGGGGTGGCCGTAGGAGTCTTGACGTCAGTCAGAAAAGCCGGATCCTCAATTTGCTCACTGGGAGGGGACAGAATTTCACAGGATCTGTCCAGTCTGTTGTCTTCTGGATCAGCTTCCCTCCCAACAATACCATCATCACAGACTGTTCCTGGAGTTCCTGCAGGCTGTATCAGCTGTTCATGACTAGGCGGTGGTTGTTGCTTTGAAAGTGACGGATATTCTGCCATGTCAGAGGTGGGGGTGGAGAAGACGAAGGTCTGGAACATCGTTCGTTGGATGTCCGCTCGGCATAGCGCCTTTCTCTGGGCATTTTCCTGGGAGGGGACGCCGGCTTGGTGCTGTGGGCCGATCTCTGATGGCCTGGTCCACCAGGACGACGACTTCTGAACTGCAGACGTCCATGGTGGAAGTATGCATGTCTCCCATTCTGCATATGTTGCTGTATTGCTCTGTGTTGTCGGGTGGTTAGGTCAGAGGCAATACGGACACCAAGTTCATCTGCCATCTGTTTTCTTTTATCCTTGTCTTCCAGAAGCATGAGTTTGTCGGGGAAAGTGTGGAGACGTACCAGCAGAACACGTGGACGGTTTTGATTGTGTTGCCTCTGGCCAAGTCGGTAGGCACACTCTATGTCAGCAACAGTCCATGTTTTGCTTGTATAAAACCTATTCAAAAGCTTGACGACTTTTGCGCAACATGTCTTTTTGTCTTCATGAGAGCTCTCGCAGACATTGAAGAAACGGACGTTGTTACTTTTGGAGTGGGCCTCAAGTTTTTCCACTTCTTCACTCAGACTGTTTGATGTGTCAGAACAGTGCCTTTGCTCGTTATAGAGTTGCTGGTTTTCTTGTTCTAGCTGTTTACATTTGCCGTATATCCAATCAACATCTGCCTTAAGCTGGTTGTTCTCGGCCCTCAGATTGTCAATCACTTTCGTAAGAGCTGACTGTGTCTGGTTCACCTCCTGCAGTTGCCTCTTCATGTTGTCCGCCAAGCAGTCCATTGAACTGCTGAGGTGGTTCACAGTGCTTTGCATCCATCGCATGTCAGGTTGGAAAGGGAGCAGGGAACCCGCAGAACAGGAGGGAAAGGGTGAGGCGGGGGAGCGGACGAATGGTAGGGTTGAGTCATTGGGGTAAAATACCGAGCAGAGTTTGGTGGGGGGTGAACATGTACCGCCATTGTGTGATCAGTATACTCATTCGCCTCAGCACTCGTAGCTGGTCCAGGATTTGATTCAATGTCGCCACATTGCAAGAGAAATCCCGACAAAAAAACTATGAAGCAAATGGCAAGAGTTCCATTAGGACCCCTCTTTGTCTCGTAGGACACGCTCACTCTAGTTTGATAAGACAATGGGACTTGTTTCCGCACTGTAAATCTGAGACTGGTGGCTAGCATCTGTAGCCAGTAGAGTTGAGAGAAGCACCTGGTTGAAGAAAGATCGGAGGGGCGGTCCGGTAATCGTCCTGACTAACAGATGACATGACCGATTTCTGATCACTGTCGATGAAAGCACACGACACAGTCAAAACGGTGAAAAAGAGACAAGCAGTCCGAACAAAATTCAGTGGCCAGCACAGGTTGATCTTGCTAACCCGTGCACGCACAATGGCCTCGGCTCTTTCTGCATGAAAACTTGAAAACACCAGTAAAACTGGCCACAAACACTTCTATGCAATAAATTTGACACTGGCATGATCAGTCCGTCTTCACAAATTGATTGGTACTAAATGTATCCTGATAAGCACTGATTAGAAAGTGTTAATTAACAAAATATACCGCACGAGCTATTGACACGACTTCACAGGTTCATGATATCAGTTCACCTCCTCAGAGAGAGAGAGAGAGAGAGAGAGAGAGAGGAGAGGAGAGAGAGAGAAGAGAGAGAGAGACCCTCATCCTACCTCTACCAATCTCCACTATTCAAACGGACCTAATTCTGGAGCAGACAACAGCCCCACAAATGATGCTTCAGCTCATCCAGTTCACGGGCGGATCCCTTCCCTCACAAATAGCCTTGGCCATACTAATTGCCGCCTCATGTGGGAGGGTGTTGTCACCGAGTGATGGGCCACAAGGCATGCTAAGTGAAATGAGAAGGAGGAGGAGGGGGACAGGAGATCAAAGAGTTCGGTTGTCGTCTTTCTGCCAGACTGACTGTCTGGACACCAGGATAGGGTTCATTTCCTATTAAAATCTCTGTCTTTGATGTTCTATTTGGGTCATCTGGCTATATTTGTTGTCCCCCGCTTCCCCTGCATTTCTCCACCCCACCCCCTCTCTCTCTCTCTCTCACTCTCTCTCTCTCTCACTCACTCACTCTCTCTCCTCTCTCTCTCTCCTCTCTCTCTCTCTCTCTCTCTCTCTCTGTCTGTCTGTCTGTCTCTCTCTCTCTCTCTCTCTCTCTCTCTCTCTCTCTCTCTCTTTTCCAGACAGACAGGCAGACAGACACCCCCTCTCACTGTCTCTCTGTCTCTGCCTCTCTCTCTCCCTCTCTCTCTCTCTCTCCTCTCTCTCTCTCTCTCTCTCTCTCTCCACACACACACACACACACACACACACACACACACACACACACACACACACACACACACACACACATACACATTACATCACATCACATCACATCACATCACCAAGGGAAGCTGAAAAAAGGGTGGCACAGTGATCACAACCTTCTAATGTAGGGCTTCAGACATCAAGTTCTCCAAACACTGCCACACTCTGTCCATTTCCTGCTGTAGTAAGGATTCTTATCAGGCCTCCCAATCCAACCATTCTCCAGTTCTATTTTGGAGAAATTGCCATCATTGTACACTGATCAGCACTGCATGTGAGCGAATCTGAGAGGCCATGGGCTTGAAACCCATGAGGAGCAATCTTTTGTGCAATTTCCGGCCTGAGATATAGCCCCTACCCGGTGCCTTAGGCTCCCATGGAAAGACTGAAACAACACAGTCTCTAATACTCGTTCAAGTTCCCTGACCAACGCTGCAAGTGGCTGCATCTCGCAGGCCTGGTTGCCACTGAATCATGTCATTAAAGGAGGTTGTAATGTTGCGGTATCCCGATTCACACACCGTTTATACCACTAACATTCACTCCCACAATTTCACTTTTCAATCAAGGAGCCCACAACATTAACTAACTTGGCTCGCAATCACGCTATCTGAATCCCAGAAATTAATACTCAAAAGACCCAATTAAGTACCACAATGTTCTAATTTTCAAACAACATCACATCACATTCATCCTTCCTAGCAAAACAACAACTTCCGTAGTCACAGTTCAATGGCTTTCATTACAATTGGAGATACTGGTGAGATGTAAATGCATCTAGTCTATCATCACAGACTTAACAATCTCCTGATATCAAATCGTCCCAAACTGCCCATGCCTGATGAATCCTTTCCATGTTGGATATCAGACCACTGTTCAACTGCAAGTCAACACAGATAGATATACAGAAGATATCCAATGGTCAACTTACTGGACCTGGCAGGAAAAGAACGAAGGCAGTTTGAATGTCTCCTGAAGTTGAAGCTCTCCATGTCAGTCTCAATCCGTACCAAACCACACACCAAAAACATTAATATATTTAGCAATGACATCAGCTCCTCCCCTGGCGAGTATGATCCGACGACATTTTGAATACAGTTCACAGCACAGTAGCAGACACTGCCCAGTCCAACACAGCTCCTTCAGCTTGTGAAATTGCACCACTCAACACAGCCCGATGAAGTGACGATTCAAAAAGATGACAGAGGTGATGAGTACAGCGCTGTCGTGCAGTTTGAGATCACAATGGAACTCGCTAGCATTGTCTCAATTATTTTCGCCCCGTCCTGGTCATTATGAACAGATAAGACAGGCAGCAAGGGAAAGGGGATTTTGTCCAATCAGATCTGTGATATGCGAACAGGCTGAGGCGACACAGAAACGTTTCTGGGCACCATTGATCGTTTTTGTAGAGATGCCTTACTTATATAACTAAACCATTCGTACCCAAGGGAGAACAGACATAGCTCTCTTAATGAGTTTGATTCTGAGCTTTTCTTTCTGTCTGTGTTCGTCTTCTGTAACACTACCACAGTGTGTCTTTTCCTGCTATTCCTGGGTTGTCCCCTCCTCGTTCCCTGAAGGTTCGTAGTCAGAGACTGACGGATGATGTAGGATGCTGAGACTTAAAGGAATGTCCTATTAAGCTGTACTTACTCACAAGTTCATTGTGCACGTTTGCAAGTTGTTATTTTGTGTTCGTTTACCAAAGCGCCATAGCAAGAAGAATCCATCGTTGGAAGCTTCGAGAGATGGACAGTGTGTATGTGTGTGTAGTAGTAGTAGTAGTAGTAGTAGTAGTAGTAGTAGTAGTAGTAGTAGTCGTAGTAGTAGTAGTACTTTAATTTAACGTCTCTTCACCCTCAAGTGACATTAAACAAACGTGTGTGTGTGTGTGTGTGTGTGTGTGTGTGTGTGTGTGTGTGTGTGTGTGTGTGTGTGTGTGTGTGTGTGTGTGTGCGTGCGTGCGTGCGTGCGTGAAGTTTGTTATTCCTAGTTTTATGATATTTCAGAGAGAGAGAGAGAGAGAGAGAGAGAGAGAGAGAGAGAGAGAGAGAGAGAGAGAGCGCAGTCCCTCATTCTTGACCTACCATCCTGTACTGTTGAAACGGACCTAATTCTCGAGCAGACAACAACCTCACAAAGAATGCTTCAGTTCATCCAGTTCACGGGCGGCCCCTTGCTTCACAAATATCCCCGGCCATACTTACTACTGACATGAGAAGGTGTTGTCACCAAGTGTTGTTGAGTGGGCTCGAAGCCCATGAAGAGCATTCTTTTGTGCAATTTTTGGCCTCACACAGTCCCTATCCAGTGCCTTAGGCTCACATGGAAAGACTGAATCCACACAATCTCTAAGACTCCTTGAAGTTTCCTGACCAACGCCGCAGGGTGCCGCATCTCCCGGACCTAGTTGCCACTGAATTATACGATTAAGGGAGCGCTGAACACAATGCTGTTATGTGGTTTGAGGCCACAATGGAGCTTGTTAGACTGTCTTCATTATTTTCAACCCCCCAATTCCCCCCCCCCCTCCCACCACCTCCACCACCAACCCCACCGGTACATTATGAAAAAATAGGGATTTTGTCCAATTAGATCCGTGATACGCATACACACTGACGTGATGTTGTAAAGTTCTTGCTTGCACACAGATCCATTTCTGCACGCTGGTGATCGTATTACAGAGATGCTCTTGCTTATTTACCTAAGCATTCATCGCCAAAGGAGAACAGACCTCCACAACTCTCGAGTGAGCTCGACTGTGAACTTTTCCCTCTGTCTTTGTCGAGTTTTTCTCCATTTTAGTACCCCAGGATCTCTTCTACAGCTATTTTTGGGTCGTCCCCTCCTCTCTCCCTGTGGCTTCATGGTCAGAGGCTGATCGATGGTGTACATTGCTGGCTTCTTAAAGGGATATTCTATTCAGCTGCACTTACAGAGAAATTCATTGTGTGTGTGTGTGGGTGTGTGTGTGTGTGTGTGTGTGTGTGTGTATGTGTGTGTGTGTGAGTGAGTGGTTATTTTGTGTTCATAGAGATCTGACGCACCATGGCCAGAGGAAACCATTGTGGGAAGCTTTAAGAGATGAACAGTGTGTGTGTGTGTGTGTGTGTGTGTGTGTGTGTGTGTGTGATTTCTCATTCCGTTACAGCTATTTAAAATGCCATCTTTTTCCAGGAGAGGAGAGAGAGAGAGAGAGAGAGAGAGAGAGAGAGAGAGAGAGAGAGAGAGAGAGAGAGAGAGAGAGAGAGAGTGAGAGAGAGAGAGAGACAGATAGAGAGAGAGAGAGATTGATTGATTGATTGATCTTTGATACGCAAGGATGAAGATTTTAGGCCAAAGCCTAGTCTTGCAATCTGTCATTATCATGCATATGTTATTTCAACACATATCATTCATATTGACAATTCAACATAGCAACACTGTAATCTAATTCTACGATGATAAGCAAACTATTCATAAAAGTAATACTGACATGGGTGGGGGTGAAACAGAAGAAAACTTACAAATAAACAAACAAAATAACGAACTACACAGAGAGAGGTCAGAGGAGGGTGGGGAAGAGAGAATGGTAGGTAGGGGACGAGAAAAGGGACGTTAGACAGAGTGGAAGTGGAGATGAGCGATTTTAACGGTGTGGGTCATATGTTTTGACGATGTAATCAAAGTATGGTTCACAAAAGACTTTCCGAATGGGCGCTAATCATTTTAATCGAATAATGAAATCATTGAGACATAAAATGTTTATGCAAATCTTTCTTGAAAAGTTTTGATAAAGTAATTGTATTTTGTAGACGCGGTGGAAGTGAGTTCCAGTCATATGGTCCAGAATAAGCTAGGCTTGTTTTGGAGAAGAGAGAGAGAGAGAGAGAGAGAGAGAGAGAGAGAGAGAGAGAGAGAGAGAGAGAGAGAGAGACAGAGAGACAGAGAGAGACAGAGAGAGAGACAGAGAGAGAGAGAGAGAGAGAGAGAGAGAGAGAGAGAGAGAGAGAGAGACAGATACAGTCAGAGACAGGCAGCCACATGCCTTCTCCTAACCCTTCTTTATTCGACTTTTGGAACTGACCCATCTTTAGAGCATACGACATCTACAAAGACTGCTTCAGTTCATCCAGTTCACGGACGGGTCCTTTGCTTCACAAATAACCCCAGCCATACAAACTGCTGACATGAGAGGGTGTTGTCACCAAGTGATGGGCAACATGGCGTGCTAAGTGAAATGAGAAGGAGGAGGGGGACAGGTGATCAAAGAGTTTGGTTGTCATCTTTCTGCCAGACTGACTGTCTGGACACCAGGATAGGGTTCACTTCCTATTCAGATCTCTGTCTTTGATGTTCTATTTGGGTCATCTGACTATGTTCGTCGGCCTCCATCCCTCCAGCCCCTTCTTCTCTCTCTCTCTCTCTCTCCTCTCTCTCTCTCTCTCTCTCTCTCTCTCTCTCTCTCTCTCCTCTCTCTCTCTCTCTCCCAGACAGACAGACAGACAGGCACACACACACACACACACACACACACACACACACACACACACACACACACACACACACACACACACACACACACACACACACACACGTGCGTGCGCACACATTGTATCACATCACATCACCAGGGAAAGGTGAAAAAAATGATGTCACAGTGATGACAGCTCTCTGATGTAGGGTAGGGCTTCAGACATTGTTTAGTGATGACAGCTCTCTGATGTAGGGCAGGGCTTCAGACATTGTCACAGTGATGACACCTCTCTGATGTAGGGCAGGGCTTCAGACATTGTTTAGTGATGACAGCTCTCTGATGTAGGGCAGGGCTTCAGACATTGTCACAGTGATGACAGCTCTCTGATGTAGGGTAGGGCTTCAGACATTGTCACAGTGATGACAGCTCTCTGATGTAGGGTAGGGCTTCAGACATTGTTTTCCAAACACTGCCACACTCTGTCTATTGCCTGCTTTAGTAAGGAGTCTTCTCCCAGTATCCAACCTCCTCCCTCCTCCAGTTCAATGTCAGAGAAATAACCATCGTGGTATACTGATTAGCATTACTTGTTAGCGGATCACTGAGGGCAAGGGTTTGAATCCCATTGCGAGCATTCTTTTGTGCAATGTTTGGCCTGAGGCTGCCCCTACCCCGTGCCTTAGACGCACGTGGAAAGACAGAAATCACACAGTCTCTTAGACACGTTCAAATTTCCTGAACGACGCTACAGGTGGCTGTATCTCACGGGCCTGGTTTCCACTGAATTATATGATTAAAGGAGGTGATGAACGCGGTACTGTCGTGAAGTGTGAAGCCAGAATGGAGTCTGTTAGACTGTCTCCATTATTTTCACCCCCACAGATCATCATGAGAAGATACGACAGGGAGAAAAGAACAGAGGACGTTATCCCATTAGATATGTGAATGCACACACACACACACACACACACACACACTGACGCACTGTTGTAAAGCCCTTGGTTACACACAGACACGCTTCTGAGCACCGTTGATTGCATTTACAGAGATGTTCTTACTTATGTAACTAAACCATTCATACCCAAAGGAGAACTGACCATTAACCACAGCTCTTTGGTGAGTTTGACTCTTGAGTTTTTCTCTCTGTCTCTGTCCTTTTTCTGTAACACTACCCCAGCGTGTCTTTTCCAACTAATGCTGGGCTGTCCCGTCCTCGTTCTCTGTGGGTTCAGAGTCTGATGAATATGCAGGATGCTGGCTTAAGGGAATGCCTTGTCCAGCTGCTCTTGCAGAGAAGTTCATTGTGCATACGTGTGTGTCGTTAGGTTGTGTGCAGATAGTTTTGAAGCGCGCGCACAACACACACACACACACACACACACACACACACACACACACACACACACACACACACACACACACACACACACACACACACACACACACACACACGCACGCACGCACGCACGCACGCACGCACGCGCGCGCGCGCACGCACGCACGCACGCACGCACGCACGCACGCACGCACACACACACACACACACACACACACACACACACACACACACACATGCAAGCTTGCACATACTCTCAAACGCAAATATACAGAGGAAGTTAACTGAGTCAGAGATGGAGACATTGAAATAGTGGGAGATACACAAACAGACCGACGAAGAAGAAGCGGAGAGAGACACAATCGGTCTTCTAGAATGAGGAAAGAAATTCATATATGTACGGAATTGAAAATACTTATTTTCCTCGTCTTCCCAAAGAGACATTACCTGGAGAAAACTGGCCACATAATGAAATCATTCACAGAATAGAAAGAACCTCTTGAGACAGTTGGACAGAGAAACCCATCAATCAGCAGAAATGGAATCCTGGCCAAGAGGGTGTTGCACTGAGTCAGAATGTCAATCATTCTCTTCCATCCAATCACCAGGTGGATCCCCTCTATTTCACGAGTGGAGATATACATCACGAATACATGTCCATACTCTGATTACATGTCATCTCATCACTTTGTTTCTAACTTTTTTTTTTTTTTGTCAGTCCGGTCTTTTTTATGTCATCAGCTCTTGGATTACAAAATATGTCCATCAGGATAGTACCTTGCCATCAATGTCTCGATGATTGTTTTCACTTTTTTTGCAAAAAAAAAAGATTCTATACAGACCATACAATATAAATCTTTCAGGTTCGATTTTTGTTTAAGTTAATGAAATAACTGATAATGAAATAAATGACTAAAGGAAAATAAGACACGAGATAAGCCAATGAACATGTACTAGCAATACGAAGTAATGAAACTGTGCATCCAAGCAACACAAGAAGAGTTGTCTTAACAACTGGTTCATTACAGCACACACATATGCCCCAGAAACATACTGACAGTCACTGCCATTTTTCTTGTTCAATTGTGTAGTTGTTTCTGTCCTTCTTTCTGTTCTTTCTTTCTGTCTTTCTTTCTGTTCTTTCTTTCTGTCTTTCTTTCTGTTCTTTCTTTCTGTCTTTCATTCTGTTCTTTCTTTCTGTCTTTCTTTTTAACTGATTGTGATTGTGTAAGTTTGTCAAGTTTCTATTATATCTTTACTGAAGTGCGTCATCCCAGGAATGGAACAGAAACTAGCAATGTATTTTTTCATGTTTTGTTACTCGAGTTTCAATAGCTTCTTGCATACATTCAAGCGTTTGTTTGTTTGTTTTCTAATTTTACATTTCCAATCGCGGTTTCTTGCAGAAGAACAGGTGTTTTACCAGATTAAGAGCATGCATCATTTCAAACAAGCCTGATGTTTTCATTTTGAACAGAAGCAGTTTTCACCACTTGTTTCTACATTCTGATGTTCTTTATCCTCTTTCAATTCTCGCCTCTTAGTGGCATGGCTGTCATGCATTGAACCATGGCTTGGTTCGTGCCATAGCCATTCCTAGCATTTGCAGTCCTCAGACATCAGATTGTAATGCTGCAACCCACCCGAGGAGACACTTCACGATGTTGAGCCACTTTGCTGTTATTCAGTGCTGTCTGTTGTGATCAACACGTGTAGGGCACTGCCTTCTTAGCTACTTACTGACAAAAAATCTTTTTTGTTTGTTTTTGTTTTGTTTGCTGTCCCAACGTCTGTGCCACCTAAGTGGCAATGCATCCATGCCGCTCATTCCGACACCCCGTCCACAGCCACACCCATGCCGCTCATTCCGAAACCCCGTCCACAGCCAGTACCTGGTCTGTCCCGTCAAAGCCCCGACACCTGCAATCCACAGGGGCAACCAATGTCAAGTCGTCAAGACGCAGCCCATCGGAGGAGACACTGCACTGCTGCCGAGTCACTTTCGGTATGTTCAGTGGCGCCTGTTCTGATCCAATACGCAGGACACCACCTACTAAGCCCCCTACTGACAACAATAATTGCTTAGTCGCAGAGCCGGCGTGAGTGAGCTGTCTCTCTAAAGGGCGCCATCACGTCCGTCCAACGACAGCCCCCATGGACCCGCCGAGACCAGTTACCCCAACAGAACCATACCAAGGACACAGACGTGGAGAGGACATCGAAACTTAGGTCATCATGAGAGCAGGGCATGAAGGGCCATATAATTTGATACTTTTTATGCTGATCGATGAGAATGAGGATGATGAAAATGATGCTTCGGATTTCCATTTGGGTCTGAGTCTACATGACAGGGCTGTGCTCTACGCTTCCTTTCATAATACAGTATATCCCGGTGTCAACCAGGCCCGAGAGATACAGGCACCTGCAGTGTTGGTCAGGAAATTTGAGCAACACTGTCAGAGTCGCATCCATTAAGTGGATGAAACTCGACTGTGTGGTCCCTTTTCCCAATTGAGCCCTAGCGAACTCAACTCTTGGTAGGAGATGGTCAGGGCAGAAAAATCCCACACGACTCTAATGGGAATCAAACCCGTGACCTCCAAGGCAGGAGTCTGCAACGCTAGCCACTTTGCCATGGCGGCTGGTCTGACAAACATATTGGCTGGGTTGTAGTCTGGCATCCTCTTCTCTTCTGGGGGCATGAAAGAGTGTGTGGGGAAAAGATTGGTTGTGTCTGGAGTTGTTCTGGTTTAAAATGCCAATGGAAGAGCAATGACTGTAACTGTGGTATGAAGAGAGAGAAGAAGAGAGAGAGAGAGAGAGAGAGAGAGAGAGAGAGAGAGAGAGAGAGAGCAGTCCCTTATCCTTGCACTACCATCCTCTCCTATTGGAAATGACCCATCTGCGGAGCGGACAACAGCCCCACAAAGAATGCTTCAGGTCATCCGCTTCACGGGCAGGCCCCTTACCTCACAATAACCCAGGCCACACTAACTGCTGACATGAGAAGGTGTAGTCACCGGGTGATGGGCAACAAGGCGTGCTAAGTGAAATGAGGGAGATGAGACAAGACAAGACAAAGGATTTTGTTGTCATCTTCACCTCCTTCACCACTCCACACGCCCACCTCCACCACCCCCTTCCTTCCCTCCATTGACTGTCTGGATAGCGTTTCCTTCCTATTTACGTCTCCGTCTTTGAACTTCTATTTTGGGATATCGGGTTGTGTCTGCCCCCCCCCCCTACCCCCCCCCCCCCCCCCCCCCCCCCTCCCCCTCCTCTCTCTCCTCTCTCTCTCTCTCTCTCTCTCTCTCTCTCTCTCTCTCTCTCTCTCTCTTCTCAGCTTCTTTCCGCTCCTCTCTCCCCTGTTGTCTTTCCTTTACCCTCTGTCCTCTTCCTGTGCTCTGGAAGTAGACAACATTATAAATGAACTATCGTCATGAAAAACAGACCACATCAGTTTTAAAGGCTACGTAGTTCAATTCTCAATGGCAGTCTACAAAACTGGGTGCAGCAAAATAACATCACATGTGAGCTTTAAAGAGGGTTCGAGAAAGACCATCCAACTATTCATCTATTCAGATGTTCACACTCTTGGCTGCAATACCGAAATTAGTTTTACCGTACAGTGAATTATAGGTAGCCTTCACTGATTTCGAAAAAATGATTTTGACTCCGTATTATGATCAGTTCTTTGGCCTGTACTCCAAAAGCACAGGATCCAGCGGAAGCTCTCTCTCTATATTAACAGTATTTATGGACGTGTTAAAGCAAGATTGAGATCCGACGCTAGTTGTACCGACTTTATCATGGGTACAAGAGAGGTAAATCAGGGATTTGTATGCAGCCCTATACTTCTGTCGTTCTTTAATATTGGGCTATCCTTGGAGATAATAGAGAAAGCTTAAAGGAAAGCATGGTGCAACATTGACTGCTGATCTCATTGAGTTGTGTTTTTTCTGTTCTCAAGAGATGACTTCGCCTTATTCTCTGAAACACCAGCTGGTCTCAAACACAGCTGACCAGTCTATATAGTGCAGCTTCAAGACTTAGTTTGTATGTGCCCGTGAAGACTGTGCAAGGCGACCAAAAAACGCCTTACTGTGTATCATGCATAAGTTGAACATGCTTAAGAATATATCAACTGCAGACTAGTTGAAGATTTTTCGATTATCAGGTTCTACGTAGTGCTATGCATGGTACTGAGATATGAGGATACCATAAAGCAGTTGCTCATATTATAAAAGGTCCTCGTATTTGCACAGAAGATTTTTTCTCTTTTTGTTCGGGGGTGGGGGTAGAGGGTGGAGGGGGATACAACTTTAAACTCCGAATCATGTAGCGCACGCAGAGACAGAACACCATCCTGTTCGCAGAAACACGTCTCTTCAGTGTATGATAGATTAGTTCAAGATGGTACGTACGGATTGAAATGGATTGCCTGTGAAAGTTTAATGTATTTGGGCTCAAATGGTAGATATATATGTGTTTCAAGCATTAGAGAAATATCACTTCAGAATCGGTTTGGAATTGTATGACCAAATCAGAGGGAATTTAATCCAAGGCTTATTGATTGCCGATGGCTAAACTGGAATGAACATAGTAAGGAAAGTCATAGATTTTCTTCTATAGAACATTCAAATCATCTAGGAGCTGTAAAAATTGTCCCGTAATTTGACGTTGGCAGACATACAAATCTTTGTTCAACGAAATTCAGATTTGAACTAACAGACATTGTAATAATTTGGGACCAGTTTAGTAAGGCATGAGCTTATTATGTGATATGCCTTTTGTGCAAAAATGCAAAAAAAAAAGATTAGATACACGTTCTCTTTTCCTGTTTTACTCTCAGTGACCTTTGGCAAGAGTTTATTCCAAATATGTTTGTTTGTTTGTTTGTCTGTTTGTTTTGAAATTCGTGTCTATTCAATTTGGCTCTACGCAGCGCAAATAGTAACAACAAGATAGTGAAGAACGTATGCATGTATCTATACAATGCAAAAAAAGGCATCCAATTGCAGTTGAAGGATGTGAATGTTTATACTGAATCATTTGCTTGTTGTTCTCTCTAGATCTTGGAATCTCTCATCGTTATGTTGACATATATTTCCTTTTCTTCGTTGTTAAAACATCACTGTATATGGACACCCCTTCAGTAGGGGACACGTTTCTGAGCACTGGTGATCGTATTTACAGAAATGTTCTTAGTTATTTACGTAAACCATTCAAACCCAAAGGCGAAGAGACCATCAACCACTTCTCTCTAGTGAGGTCGACTCTAAACTTTTCTCTCTGTCTCCGTCCTGTTGATCTCCTTCCTTTGTAACCCCACCCTCAGTGCCTTTTTCTCTTGCTATTCCTGGGTCGTGCCCTCTCACCACCCTCAGTGCCTTTTTCTCTTGCTATTCCTGGGTCGTGCCCTCTCACCACCCTCAGTGCCTTTTTCTCTTGCTATTCCTGGGTCGTGCCCTCTCACCACCCTCAGTGCCTTTTTCTCTTGCTATTCCTGGGTCGTGCCCTCTCACCACCCTCAGTGCCTTTTTCTCTTGCTATTCCTGGGTCGTGCCCTCTCACCACCCTCAGTGCCTTTTTCTCTTGCTATTCCTGGGTCGTGCCCTCTCACCACCCTCAGTGCCTTTTTCTCTTGCTATTCCTGGGTCGTGCCCTCCTCGTTCCCAGGGGTTCAGAACTTGACGAATGGATGCTGGCTTCTTGAGGGAATGTCTTATCCAGCGGCAATCACTAATAACTTCATCCTGCGCGTGTGTTGGGGGGGGGGGGGGGTAGTTTTGTGTGTTCATACAGTTCTGAAGCGTCATAAGAGGAGAAAACCAGTTTCAGATGGAAGCTTTACTGGAGAGGTAGATAAATAGACAGACAGACAGACAGACAGACGGGCAGACCGGCAGGCAGACAGGCAGTCAGACAGACAGACAGACAGACATATAGATATATAGATAGATAGACAGATAGATAGATAGATAGATAGATAGATAGATAGATAGATAGATAGATAGATAGATAGATAGATAGACAGACAGATATTTAAAACGACAGAGGTATAGATAGGTAGGTAGGTAGGTAGATAGGTGGATAGATAGGTAGATAGGTAGGTCGGCACAGAGAGAGAGAGAGAGAGAGAGAGAGAGAGAGAGAGAGAGAGAGAGAGAGAGAGAGAGAGAGAGAGAGAGAGAGAGAGAGAGAGATTTTAATGGCAATCAGCCTTGGGTCTCAGTACTAGGGGGGTGGAAATTAGACAACATTTGTTGCCATATGAGATGAAAATTACCGATGACCCCAAATAAAAGCGTCATATAGACCTCTAAAAATTCGCGAAGGATAGTTCATTCGCAGCTTCACAGAAAGAAGTAGGTATAATTATGTTGGGTAATGTATTCTGCTTTAGACGGAGGGAAGGCTCATTGTGTTCATTGTGTTTTGTCACAGTGGGGTGCAGTGTAGAACTGAAGCATGCAATGTGATGAATGCTTACCTGCTTCCACCCCTTTGTAAGAGTTCCTGGGTTCACTTTGTTTTTGTTCCTTTTTTTCTGTTGTATCTTCATACATTTTGTGGTGTATATGTTCTTCCGGAGCCCCGAAGGATCAGGTTCGTTCGTTCAAGCCATCAGCTCCCACTGGAGCAAAGGCCATCACCAACAATCCACCAGCGCGCTCTGTCCTGGGCTGCCCTTTCCAATTCTCTCCAGGTGTATCCCGCTCTCTTCCTCTCTGCATCCACGTCTCTCCCCCATGAGTTCTTAGGTCGTCCCCTTCTCCTCTGTCCCTGTGGGTTCCAGTGCAGAGCATGTCACTTGATGTCGTCGATGGGTTTCCTCAGTGTGAGACCTATCCAACGCCGTTTTCTCTTTTTCACCTCTTTCTCCGCAGGGAGTTGATGTGTCCGCTCCCACAGTTCCACATTCCTGATGGTGTCTGGCCAGTGGATCTGAAGTATTTGTCAGAGGCAGCCGTAATGAATGTCTGTATTTTCTTGGAGATGGTCTCTGTTGTTCTCCACGTCTCGGCGCCATACATGAGTACTGACTTGACATTAAAGTTGAAAAGTCGTATCTTGGTTCGTCTGCCGATATGCCTGGAGGTCCAGATGTTCTTTAATTGACGAATAGCTATCCTGGCCTCGTCAATTCTTGCTTTAACGTCCGCATCTGTCCCACCTTGCCTGTCAACTGTGCTCCCCGGGTACGTGAACTTTTCCACCTCTTCTAGCGGGTCGCCATTGCAATCTGATGGGATCTTGTTTCTTTGTGTTGGCTCGCAGTACTTTTTTTTTCACTCTGTTCACCTTCAGACCGACCTGTGCTGAAACTTCTGCCAAGTCTGTTGTCTTCTCTTGCATTTGCTGATGGGTGTGGGACAGGAGTACCAGATCGTCGGCAAAGTCCAGGTCGTCTAGCTGGATAGTCATGCTCCACTGGGTACCATTCCTGTTTTCAGCGGTCGTTGTCCTCATGATCCAATCTACCACGAGCAGAAACAGGAAAGGTGAAAGCAGACATCCTTGCCTCACTCCAGTTTTGACGGGGAAGCTCCTTGTTAGTTGTCCGTGTATGACCTTACAGCTCATTCCTTTGTAGGAGTTCTTGGTGATGTTGACAAACTTTGTTGGTATTCCATGGTGTCTTATCCTTCACTGGGCATTCTGATCGTCTGGGCTTTCCTGATAATCTCCTTGTTGTATCGTAGAGCAGCCTCATGTTTCCGCTTCCTGCGCCCCTTCTGCCAAACTGTCGATGTAGTCCTCTTTGTCTTGTTTTGCACTCCTCTTCACCTCTTTGTTTGTCCTCGTGTATTCTTCCTGCCCTTGCTTTCCGTGCTCTTGTCCTGCTCCTGTTGACTGCTACCTTCCTCTCTCTCCTATCCGCTATCTTCTGTAGTGTGTCGGCAGAAATCCATTCTTTGTGTTGGTGTTTCTGACGACCCACAACTTCCTCTCACGTTGTTGTCAGTGCTTCTTTCACCTGCTGGCGCTGTGTGTGCAGGTCGGTGTTCTCATCCCAGAGTTCCACTAGTACTTGGAACCTGTTTGGCAGCGCGAGATGATACTGCTGTTGTGTGTCCGCGTTCCGCAGAAGGCTGGCGTTGAACTTTTTCCATCCTGAGGCTGCAGCGTTCCTGTGTCTTTTCAGTTTCAGCTTGGCGCGGGCAACCAGCAGGTGGTGGTCTGTTGCAGCTTCAGCTTGGCGCGGGCAACCAGCAGGTGGTGGTCTGTTGCAGCTTCAGCTTGGCGGGGCAACCAGCAGGTGGTGGTCTGTTGCAGCGTCAACCCCTCGTTTCATACGAACGTCCTCTAGAGTCCTCCTGAACTTCTTGGAAATGCGACAGTGGTCAATCTGGTTTTCAATAGTATGATTAGGAGACACCCATGTGGTTTTATGGATCCTCTTGTGTTGAAAGATGCTGCCTCCAATGACTAGGTTGTTGTTGGCACAGAGGTCAGCGAATCTCTCTCCATTCTCGTTCATCTCTCCCAGTCCTTGTTTTCCCATCACCTCCTCATATCCGGCGTCGTCCTGTCCGACCTTGGCGTTGAAATCGCCCATCAGGATGTTGATATTGTCGCTCCACTTACTGATTATTCCCTGCAGTCTGTCGTAGAAGTCGTCTTTTTTCGTCATCGTCAGCGTTGTTCACTGTGCTATGCAGCACTCGATCCTCTTGTTGATCCTGAAAGTCGCTGTGATGATTCTTGGTCCATGTGGCTGCCATCCTACCAGCACTCCCTGAGCGTTTCTGGACGGCATCAGCGCCACGCTCTCCGAGTGCATGGACGTGTCATCTTCGTGTCCAGACTAGAGAAGCAGCTCTCCAGAGCTCAGCATGAGGTGTCCCGCCTGCAGCCACCTGGTCTCACTGAGCTCGAGGATGTCAAGCCCATACCGACTTATCTCCCCTGCCACCTGCTTCGTCATTCCTGTCTCATATAGCGTCCGGATGTTCCAAGCGCCTAGGGACGTTGTTTTCTTGGTCATCAAGAGAGTTGTCAGCACTGCAGCTTCCGGTTGGTTTTCACTGCAGTCCCTCATAGGTCCTCCTGTAGAAGGCACCCTCGCTCCAAGAAGAGTTTGCTGGGTTGTTGTTGTTGACGTTTCTGTAGCTACATACATTTAAGGACAAGGTGAGGAAGCGAACCTCACGCTTGCCCTGGCTTCCCATTTATCCGGGCTTGCCACCGGGCATGCTATGCATATCAGCCATGGGCTGGGTTGAAGGATCAGGCTGATCACTTTGTTTTTACATCAGTTATGTGCGTGCAATGCTTTACACCAGAATACGTGTGCCTCCTGGTTAGATGCATGGCGAGATAGGCAGGCAAAGAGCCCGTCCACTGGCCAAGCATGCGTGCCTAGGCGTAAGTGTTGAGTGGCGGAGGAGACTTGTACAAAGCCTTTTGTGTTTCGAATACAGTCAGAATGAAGGGATTAGATATCAATAGACATATGTGCATAAACAGGTGCACGCAAGTATGCAGTCATATTCATAGATGCATTGACTGTCTGACTAAAACCAGTTTCTTGTCAGATTAACCTTAGGTGGCACTACAGTTAAAACAATGGGAAAAAAAACACGAATTTCTTGAAAACATAGACAAAGATGTAGGAAAACACAAATTAAACACGATACAAATGTGAACCAAACCACACTGTATGACCTCTCTCTCTGTCTGTTTCTGTCTGTCTCTGTCTCTGTCTCTGTCTCTGTGTCTCTGTCTCTGTCTCTGTCTGTCTGTCTGTCTGTCTGTCTGTCTGTCTGTCTGTCTGTCTGTCGTCCCCTCTCTGTGTCTCTGTCTCTGTCTCCGTCTCTGTATCTCTCTCTCTCTCTCTCTCTCTCTCTCTCTCTCTCTCTCTCTCTTTCTTTCTCTTTCTCTCTCTGTCACTCTCTGTCTCTCTCTCTCTCTCTCTCTCTCTCTCTCTCTCTCTCTCTCTCTCTCTCTCTCTCTCTCTCTCCTCTGTCCTGCTGTACCTTGGACATGTCAGCATGTGAGCACACACACACACACACACACACACACACACACACCACACACACACACACACACACACACACACACACACACACACACACACACACACACACACACACACACACACACACACACACACACACACACACACACACACACACACAAAACACACACATGCGGGCGCTCTTAAGCATGGAAAGACACAGAGAGTTAACTGAGTCGCAGATGAACACATTGAATAGAGGGAGACTGACAATCAGACACACCATCCAGAAAATGAAGGAGGCAAAGTCTGCGTTCTGACATGAGGAAAGAAATTCACATCTATGCTCGTGATTAAAAATACTATTTTCCATGGTTTTCCCCAGAGGGATATTACCTTACGGAAACTGACCACATGCTCCCTACTAGAAAAAAAAAGGAAACCATTCACAGAGTAGGCAGAAACTAATAACGGGAGAGATGGACAGAGAAACCCATCAATGAGCTAAAATAGCATCCTAGCTGACAGAGAAGTGCCGCATTGAGTCGGTACGTCAATTATTCTCTGTCATCCAAATCATCGGCTGTGTCCTCTCTATTTTAAGAGCGAACCAAATTAACAGTTCGTACACCGATTGCATGTCGTCTCATCATCTTATCATTTCCTTTCGAACTCCTTTTGAGCAGAACAGCCTCTTTATTTTAAAAAAAAATGGATTACGATTTTTCTTGTATTAAGATACTGCCTTACCGATAAAATGATAACTGTTTTTCATACATGTTTCGATGTTCGTTTTCATTTCTGCAAATCTGTTTGTTTCAATTTCCTTTGTAAAATGTATTATTCAAAGCAGCCAGGTTCAGTTTGTGAAATTATGGTGAAAACTGATACGTTACTGAACAAATGACAAAAGAAACAAAGAAACTCTATAACCCAAAGGGTTACCTGGCAAATCGAAAGAATGCAAATGCGCATCCAAGCAATTTAAGAATTGTCTTAACAAAACTGGTCCAAGATGACAAATGTATACGTCTCCAAAACATACTGACGGTAATTATCATCTCTCCTTTCTTCTCTGTTGTTGTTGTTGTTGTTGTTGTTTCATAACTGAGTACGATTGTGTAAGTTTCGCAAGTTTTGATTATTTCTGTGTAACAATGCGTCCCCACCAAATAGAATAGACACAAGCAATTCATTTTTGTTCTGTTCTATTAGCCGAGGTTCAGGAACTTCCTCAACACATTCAAGCTTTGTTGTCTAAATGTACATCGACAGAGACTGTCGCTCGGGGACGAATGGCTGCTTTACAAGGTCTAGAGAGAGAATTGGTCCAGACCAGCCAAGTGTTTTCATTTACAACAGAACCAGTGTTATACATCTGGCTTGCTTTTGCAGCCGGCATCCTATCCGTTTTTGTCTCAACTTCCTTGCCATTCAGTGGCATTGTTCTTGCGCAACTTACATTAACCACGGCCAGGTTTTTACGGCGGCCATTCCAAGTAGTCCACAGGAAGCAATCAATACCACATCGTACTGAGCCAAACCACCACATGAGACCCCTCACATCGTACTGAGCCAACCCACCACATGAGACCCCTCACATCGTACTGAGCCAACCCACCACATGAGACCCCTCACATCGTACTGAGCCAACCCACCACATGAGACCCCTCACATCGTACTGAGCCAACCCACCCAAGGAGACCCCTCACAACGTCGAGTCATGCTGCTGTTGTTCATTACTACCCGATGTGATCAGCATATATAGGACGCCATTTCCTGAGCCACGTACTGACAAGAATAATCACTTGGTCGGAACCCATGATTTTTTTTTAAAGGACGCGTAAGCCCACGTGACAAAAGCTAGGCTGTATCTGGAGTTGTACTGGTTTCACTGTCAATGGAACAGCAACGAGTGAATCGTGGGATGCTGGCAGTGGTTTGCTTGACAGTGGCGTCTTTCGTCGGTTGCCTCTACAGACATGAGATACGGCCTGATACACTGACGGTGACTCTT
>CM031609.1:95169648-95177148 GCA_018398815.1 Conus ventricosus
CTCTGGACAACTGGAAGTTTGACTCCCTTTTCAGCGTGGAATACTTCTACTTCCTGTGTTCCCTGCCTTCGCCATACCATTCATCAACAGCACGGGGACTGACAGCTGGACAGACAGCTGGTCACCCGGACTGACCGCCTGGAGCTGGAAAGACCACTGGTCAGATTGATCACCAGTGCCAAAAGGTGAATGACTCCAGTAAACCCCCACCCCACCCCCGCGCACTCCAGGAGTTTCAGTTTCATCAAGGAGGTGTCATCGCGTGTGGACTAGTCCTAATACGCTACTAAGTTTCGAGACTACACCACGCATGATTTAAAACTGATAGATTAATGAATTTAGATGAGAGAATTCAACAGAAAGTCTGATGTCTGACCTTCGGAATAGCCCAACAGTTTCTCAATCTGGCTAATGTGTAACACACCACACACCACACACACACACACACACACACACCACACACACACACACACACCACATCACACACCACACACACACACTCACACACATTTAAAAGAATCTGTCACAAGAAGACATACTTAATCTGCGCTCCTTGAAATATCCACATAACTCTGTGACGAATCCTACTTCAGAAAATGCAGCATTGACACATGCTTCCGAACATCACCCACTGGGAAAAACACAACAGACAAACACAGAGGGAAAAAGGCAGCATACATTGGATACTCTACCCACCCAAACTGGCTGAAGGGTCTGTTTATGGTAGGAAATGCATACATCAGCTTGATGTTGAATGCTATGAAGTGGACTACCTTGTATTAGTCGCAATCTTGCACTTGATGACTCAGTGAAATGTTAAATTGATGAGATCCGGGGGGTTTGTAGAGACTGCCCTTTCGCATTACTCCCTGCTGTTTCTTCTCTGGGCTATCCTTTTTATACACCATCCTTTCTTTCGGGGCACTACTACACCATCCTTTCTTATCTGGGCTACCTACTACACACACTTTCTCCTGGCTATCCTTTTTACTACACCATCCTTTCTTTCTCTGGGCTACCTTTTTTACTACACCACCTTCTTTCTCTGGCTATCCTTTTTTTACTACACCATCTTATTTCTGGCTTCCTTTTACATACCACATCTTTCTTCTCTGGGGCTATTCCTTTTTACTACAATCCTTCTTCTCTGCTATCCTTTTTTACTACACATCCTTTCTTCCTGGGGTATCCTTTTACACACCATCTTTCTTTCTTGGGGCTATCCTTTTTTACTACCCCATCCTTTCTTTGTTTGGGGCTTCTTTTTTACTAACCATTCCTTTTTTCTTGGGGCTATCCTTTTTTTACTCACCATCCTTCTTTCTGGGCTATCCTTTTTTAACACCATCTTTTTTCTCTGGGGTATTTTTTACTACACCATCTTTCTTTCTCTGGGCTACCCTTTTTTACTACACCATCCTTTCTTTCTCTGGGGCTATCCTTTTTTACTACACCATCCTTTCTTTCTCTGGGCTATCCTTTTTTACTACACCATCCTTTCTTTCTCTGGGGCTATCCTTTTTTACTACACCATCCTTTCTTTCTCTGGGCTATCCTTTTTTTACTACACCATCCTTTCTTTCTCTGGGGCTATCCTTTTTTACTACACCATCCTTTCTTTCTCTGGGGCTATCCTTTTTTACTACACCATCCTTTCCTCATTTTGTTCTTTATATTGGAGGGCGTGTGGGAGCCGTGACCTGGATGCAGCCTGGCCCATTGAAGTGTGAGGAGTTCAGGGCCGTAATACTTGCCTGAAGGGGGTCTCTTCTGAATGCCCGATGCTGTCATGCTCTCGCAAGAGTTCTTAACACTTCAATCGACATTCCTTTCCCGTTTTTGTATTTAATGAAGAAGGGAGGTGAAAACAAAATCTAATGCATGGGCTTTTATGGCCGTCAGTCGCCCTCTGCCACACCATGGTGTACTTAAGCCCCATTGCTTATTCATAAAGACTGTTGAGCAGCCAATACTCATTTCATCAGCTAAAATTCTTATTTTTGGCTACCTCCATGCAGCATACAAGATTAAACAGACACATGCTCTCACGCATATTCTGCATTCAATTATATCTGGCTTTGACCTGATGGACGTTGATCCCTTTCACGCATCCCCCCCCCCCCCCCCCTTCTCTCTCCTCCTTCTCCCGAGCTCCTTGCCTCTCTGACCTCGAAAACGTGTTCATCCTTTCGCTCCGTTTAGCTCTGCAATCAGGAAAACCCTCAACGATCCTTAGAATCCCGCCAGCTAGGTGCAGTTTACCCATCCCCTTCAATCCTACAATTTTACTTGAGGCCAAAATAGGACGTAAAGACAAAACACACTCTCTCTCTCTCTCTCTCTCTCTCTCTCTCTCTCTCTCTCTCTCTCTCTCTCTCTCTCTCCTGTGATTGATAGCCATCTTTCACTCCTCCCTTGCATAAGAAAGAGGACAGTCTTGAGTTCGACTATTTCTAATTCTCGCCCTCAGCTTCAGAGAGCAGATAAAAAGAAAAAGAAGGTAGCTGGAACCAATGATATTAGGGTTCTCTCCAGACAACTGAATCGTTTCATGACAGTGGTCTCTGATTTCAAAGGCGGCAAAAATATGATTGAAACATATCAGGCATACAACTTTAAAAAAACAAGTGCCTGTTGGTTGGGACTGTATAAATAAATTATCATATGCGCATGTTGTCCTGTTTCTCTTCTCGTGTACGATATAATGTTCAAAATCGATGTGGTTTACATTGGATTATGAAATCATTCAGCTGTGATGGACAGTACATTCCTTAAAAAAAAAAAAATCGACGATGCCATATCCTTCTCCAAAGCAGAGCAAAAGGAGTTGGGGGAGGGGGTACTGAATAGTGTAAGGATTAGGGTGGGGGTGGTATAAGATGGGATGGGCATATGGGCACAGGATGGGCAATGAAAGAACAGATTTCTGCATTGATACGTGGGAGAGGTAAAGGGCAGGACGGGGGGGGGGGGGGGGGGGGGGGGATGGGGGGCGGGTCACAGTCCTCTGCCAATTGCTGCAACGAATACCACACATCTGGCCAGTCATTAGACAGAAAGTTGTACAGCGTATTCCCAATCACTGGACAGAATACTGAGCACTTTTCAGCTAAGTTCAGACGGACAGCTGTTAAACTGCCAGCCAGTCATGTGACCGAACACTGTACAGCAGGCAGCCAATCATTACACGTAAGATGTTAAGTGGCAAAGCGATGAGTAAATAAAAGAGTTCACAGCTATCCGACATGCAGCATTGGAAAACTGAACAACCAACCAATCGCTAAACAGGGGACTGTACGGCTGAAAGTCGCTCAATGGACAGAATAACATGCAGTTATTAGCCTGTCTCTGAGCACGATACAAAACTGCTGAAAGCCGGTCAACGGAAAGGACAGTTTTTGATTGTCACGTACCATCAATGGACAGTCTGCCATAACTGGAGAGAGAGAGAGAGAGAATGTTGCTTCTAGCTTCTCCCACTGTAGAAGACCACTGTACAAAGAAATTGTACAAGTAGTCTGGGCTAGTACCAACACCACAAAAGGGAGAATCAGGACTCCAAAAGCGCCCGCAACATTCTTCACGGCAGGAGGCAGCAAATCATGGCCAAGAACAACAGTGCCACTCGAAACATGCAGGCAGAGTCTGCTGGATGGGGCAGATGACTGGGAGTGCACTGCAGACCTCCCAGAATGGAAGAGTCACCCAGAGATCATCAGCAAAAGTGGCATGAGACCAGACATAGTAGTCCACTCTAAGTCAACCAAGCAGGTGATCATGATTGAGCTCACGGTGCCATATGAGAACAGAATGGAGGCAGCTCAAATCTACAAGACTGAAAAGTATGCTGATCTGGCAAACAGCCTGAGGAGAGAAGGCTATCAGGTCAAAGTCCCCACTGCAGAAATTGGAGCTAGGGGATTTGTAGGAACGTCTGCATACAGCCTCATGAAACAGCTCTCAGTTGCAGGGAAGGAAAAAACCAGAGCCTGAAAGCAATGGCAGAAGCGGCAGAGAGGTGTTCAAGCTGGATCTGGTCAAGGAGGAACAAAAGTGAACTTCATAAGGCTTAATTTCCCTACAAATATCAGGTGTCCCTGTGGCTCAGTGGTTAAAGCGCGAGTCATTAAGTAGAAAATGAGCATGTCCAGAGGGTCATGGGTTCGAATCCCAGCCATGGCTTGTCCCAAGATGGGGAAAAAAAAGGGGACAGCAGAGGGACATCCGGAGTCATGAACCGGGTGTGGCCCAACCCCCTAGAGTGTCAGGAGATAAGGGCCGAAACACTTGCTTGAAGGGGGCTTCTCTTCTGAGGACTCTCTGCTGCCACGCTCTCCACGAGTTTCTTTCTACCATATCAGAGTTGCATTTACTAGAGACAACACTTCATACCTGTAAAAATCATTCATGGACTAACTATGAATCTTTCAGCCAATCACTGTACTGTAGTGTGTACAGCTGCTACAGTTGTCAACCAATCGGTAGACGGCAAAGAGTGCAGCTTCCAACCAATTACTGGACAGAAACAAACTTTTAAAAACTTCTCTGAGCCTGAAACACACACACACACACACACACCTGCTTCGTTGTATGTCAGTTTCAAATTTACTGAGAAAAGAAGTTACATAATAGTGGTGAATATAGACTAATAATAAAGCAAGCCTTTTAAGACAATGGAAATGATTGGGGAATTTGGTCACTCGCGAAGGCTACAGACAGAGAAGGCAGGGGGAGGGGGACAGAGAGAGAGAGAGAGAGAGAGAGAGAGGGGAGAGAGAGAGAGAGAGAGAGAGACACCCCCCTCCCCTTTTCTTCAGTACCCAAACTTACAAATGAACGAAGATTTGTATGCGAATGTGCTGTGATCAGTCCATCCTGGATGGACTGAACGCACACGCTATCATAGGTGAATAAGGGTAGCAAACGGTAAGCTAACTTAAAGAGCATAGGATGGGGAAGGGCGTGAGGAAAGGTTGGAAGAAAGAATGCAAAGGGTGACGAGGGAACCCATATTTTTTTGTAATTATTCGCATACGTAAAAGCCTCCCACCCTACCCCTTTTCTGTCTCCTCCCGTCCCTCCTCTCTCTCTCTCTCTCTCTCTCTCTCTCTCTGTCTCTCTCTCTCTCTCTCTCTCTCTCTTCTCTCTCTCTCCTCTCTCTCTCTCTCTCTCTCATGTGAATGGAGAAAGTGTGTGCAATCGCGGGCGGGTGTGCATGCGTGCGTGTGTGTGTGTGTGTGTGTGTGTGTGTGTGTGCGTGTGTGTGCGTGTGTGTGTGTGTGTTTGCCATGATACATGGGATACACAAGGGTGAACATGTTCAAGGCGTTGTATTTAGTGTTCTCATATTTTGGGAGGTTTCACTGCCCTTTGAAAATGTTTGGTGAATTCATTCATAGCTTTCTTTTCTTTTTTTTTTTTTTTTTTCTTTTTCCCTTTTTGGGCTTTTTTTTTTTTTTTTATTGTTGTTGTTGTTTTTTCACTGTTGGGTCATACCTTGTGAATGTAAAAAAGGGAAAGGGCCCAAACCGAAAAATAGGCAAAAAAAAATTTTTTTTTCAATTTAAAAGTTTTTTTTTTTTCCCTTCTTTGCCCCTTTTTCCCCTCTCTCCCCTCTCTCCTCTCTCTCTCCCCTCCGAGAGAGAAAGAGAAAAGAGAGAGGAAGGAGAGGAGAAAGGAGGGAAGAGAGAGGGGAGGAGAGAGAGAAAAGGGGAGAAGAGAGAGAAACAAGGGGCCCGAAAAAATCAAAGACAAACGTTATACATAGTTTTTTTTTTTGATTGCTTTTTTTCTTTTTTTTTGTTTGTTTTTTGGGGGGGTTTTTTGTTCCCCCTCCTCCATCTACACCCTGTTCCCCCCCCTCCCTCCTCACCAATTCGCCTTCCGGGGGTGCTGGCCCCCTCCTCCCTGCCGCTCATTCCCCCCACCCGCACCCACATCAAAAACCCCCTTTGGGGAGGGGGTTTTGTGGCCCGTTTCAGCCGACATCAGCCCTCCCCTTTGGGGGTGAGGGGGTTCCCGTGGCCTATTACAGCCGACATCACCCTCTTTGGCAGGGGGATTTTTGTGCCTTTACAGCTGGCCCTCAGCCCTTTTTTGGTGCCCCAGGGGGGTTCTGTGGGGGTTTACAGCCATATCGGCTTTTCTGTTGGGGTAGGGGGGTTCCGGGGGCCTATTAAAGCTGACATCAGCCCTTTCTGGTGGCAGGGGGGTTCTGTGGCCTATTACAGCCGATATGGCCCCCTTTTGTGGCTAGGGGGTTCTGGGGCCTATTTCACTGACATAGCCCCCCCCTTTGGGGGCTAGGGGGTTCTGTGGCCCCAAATTAAAGCTGACATCAACCTTTTTGGGAACTTTGGGGGATTTTGGGGCCTATTACAGCTGACATCACCCTTTCTGGTGGTAAGGGGTTCTGTGGGCCCATTACCGTGAATACCCTTTTTGGTGGGAAAGGGGTTCGGTGGGCATTACAGCCAATCGGGTCTTTTTGGTGGGCCCGGGGGTTCTGTGGCCTATTTTCAGCTGATATCGGCTCTTTCCCGGTTGGCCAGGGGGTTTTTGTTGGGCCCATTACAGCCCATATCGGGTCTTTCTGGGGGCTAGGGGGGGTTCTGTCATATTACAGGGCCCATATCGGGGTCTTTTTCTTTGGGGGTAGGGGGGTTTTTGTGGTCTATTACAGCCAATATCGGCTCTTTCTGGTGGCTAGGGGATTCTGCGGTCTATTACAGCCGATATCGGCTCTTTTGGGTGACTAGGGGATTCTGTGGCCTATTACAGCCGATATCGGCTCTTTCTGGTGGCTAGAGGGATTCTGTGGCCTAGTTCAGCAATGCTATCGACCGCTGCATGAAGATGTCTTTCTGTTTGTAGGTCATGCCTCTTGTGTGTGTGGCAGATTTGGAATAGTTTTCAAATGAGTGCACACACACACACACACACACACACACACACCACACACACACACACACCACACACACCACACCACACACACACACACACACACACACACACACACACACACACACACACACACACACACACACCACACACACACACCACCACCACCACCATCACCACCACCAGCACTTCTCCTGTTACCATGGTGCTGTGGAAGTCTCTGTGGTCTGTTGGCTTGGAGGCTGTGGAGTCGTGGGTTTGAATTCCCTCAGGGGCATTATTTACGGATTTTTCACAATTAATTGTGATGTGTGCTCAAACGGAAGGACTGAAATCACACATGTCAACACTGCACATGTCTGTATCTCTCAGGCCTGATTGATGAAGGGATGTAGAGCGAAATGAAGCGCAAAGAACCGCCATGTCATGCAGTCTCGGACAAGAATTAAAAAAAAAACCATATGGTCATGTTTACTCTCGTCGTTTTTCAGCTATCATTATTTTTCTAATCCTGAAATTCTATGGCCTTCCACCCCTGCTGTCATGGTGACTTCTCTCAAAGTTTATCTTCATGGCATTTTCGTGCTGAATTCGTGTCAA
>CM031609.1:95182148-95189648 GCA_018398815.1 Conus ventricosus
GTCGGGACGAAGACAATACAGCAATCAGTCAATCAGACAGAACTGTAGAGCAGCCACCACGTCATCATACAGGACAGTGTGCAGCAGCCAGTTCGTCACCAGACAGAAGATTACACAACTGAAAACCAATGAGTGACCAAGACCACCAGCCAGCCAGTAGTCAGAGGACTGGAATGCAACCAGCAAATCATTGGGTAGAAGACATTACCACTGAAAGCCAGTCAATGGACTAAACTGACCAGTCTCCGAACAGAAGACTGTACAACTGAACACCAATGAATGGGAAGGGAATAATAATATGCAGCAATCTACCAATAAAATGACAGAAGTTTGTAGTTTGGAGAGAAACTGTCCCGTTGATCAAATGTCAGTGGACCGACTGAAGAGCTTCCAGCCAATTGATGGACAGAAGACTGCACAGCTCCTACAGCTGCCAGCCAATCAGTAGACAGCGGACTGTGCAGCTGCCAGCCAATCAGTAGACAGCGGACTGTGCAGCTGCCAGCCAATCAGTAGACAGCGGACTGTGCAGCTGCCAGCCAATCAGTAGACAGCGGACTGTGCAGCTGCCAGCCAATCAGTAGACAGCGGACTGTGCAGCTGCCAGCCAATCAGTAGACAGCGGACTGTGCAGCTGCCAGCCAATTATTTGAAAAAAAGAGTGTCACAGTTGTTACAGCTGTCAACCAATCAATAGAAGGCGATTGTACAGCTATCGACTACAGCTGTCAACCAATCAATAGAAGGCGATTGTACAGCTATCGACTACAGCTGTCAACCAATCAATAGAAGGCGATTGTACAGCTATCGACTGCAGCTGTCAACCAATCAATAGAAGGCGATTGTACAGCTATCGACTACAGCTGTCAACCAATCAATAGAAGGCGATTGTACAGCTATCGACTGCAGCTGTCAACCAATCAATAGAAGGCGATTGTACAGCTATCGACTACAGCTGTCAACCAATCAATAGAAGGCGATTGTACAGCTATCGACTGCAGCTGTCAACCAATCAATAGAAGGCGATTGTACAGCTATCGACTACAGCTGTCAACCAATCAATAGAAGGCGATTGTACAGCTATCGACTAGGGCTGTTAACCAATCAATAGAAGGCGATTGTACAGCTATCGACTGCAGCTGTCAACCAATCAATAGAAGGCGAATTGTACAGCTATCGACTGCAGCTGTCAACCAATCAATAGAAGGCGATTGTACAGCTATCGACTGCAGCTGTCAACCAATCAATAGAAGGCGATTGTACAGCTATCGACTGCAGCTGTCAACCAATCAATAGAAGGCGATTGTACAGCTATCGACTACAGCTGTCAACCAATCAATAGAAGGCGATTGTACAGCTATCGACCAATCACTGAAACCTAATTAAATGTCTGTATTTGAAGGTGGAGTACAGCATGAAAGTACTTTTAACACAAAGAGCTACTTTGATGTATGTCTATGTCAAGTAGTAGGAGGGAGCTAGAATAAGGATTCCCATACCAACCCCAACAAAGCAACAGCAACAATGAAAGAGAGAGAGAGAGAGAGAGAGAGAGAGAGAGAGAGAGAGAGAGAGAGAGAGAGAGAGAGAGAGAGAGAGAGAGAGAGAGAGAGAGAGAGAGCCCACACTTAGATATGAGAGCAGAAAAGTCTGGCCATAGCAAAAGTTATCCTCCAACCCAAATGGTCAATCGTTCAAGGGCCTTTTTCAGATGGATTTATCCAAAGAAATGGAAGACCAATATGTACATCATAAGCTAAAAACAAATGTATGTTGTAGACAGTGACTGAACGTGAGAGGAATGTTTGATTGTATCATATGATTTAACATGTTTTCATATACATGTTCATGATGATCTTGCTGAAGGGATTAAAAAGATTTATTAAAACAAAACAAAAGAAATGGAATACCAGCCAAGAGTAAGCATACCTTTCTTGCAAGCTTTTTTTCCCCCAAGCCTCTTAGACAGGTACCATACTTTTAGTTTTTACTACGTAGTCGTTGCTGTTGTTGTTGGTGGTCATGGTGGTGGTGGTGGTGGTGGCGGTAGTGCTTGTGGTCTCGTCGTTTGTGCGTCAGTCCAATACCACCCCCATCCCCTCCATCACCATCCCCTCTCGTCTCTGGAATTAACATGACTCATCCCAGACCCCTATCCACAAACATCTGAATCAGCTGTTTATGGCTTGACCTTTCCACAAACATCTGAATCAGCTGTTTATGGCTTGACCTTTCCACAAACATCTGAATCAGCTGTTTATGGCTTGACCTTTCCACAAACATCTGAATCAGCTGTTTATGGCTTGACCTTTCCACAACCATCTGAATCAGCTGTTTATGGCTTGACCTTTCCACAAACATCTGAATCAGCTGTTTATGGCTTGACCTTTCCACAAACATCTGAATCAGCTGTTTATGGCTTGACCTTTCCACAAACATCTGAATCAGCTGTTTATGGCTTGACCTTTCCACAAACATCTGTATCAGCTGTTTCTGGCTTGACCTTTTTTCAGTAATGCAAAGGATAGCTGACTGTGCATGTCTTTCAGTTCTTGTCCACGCACACACACACACACACACACACACACACACACACACACACACACACACACACACACACACACACACACACATTCATACATATACATCTATATACGCATGCATCTATCTATCTATCTACCTACCTATTTATCTATGTATGTATGCATGTATGTATATAAACACACACACACACACACACACACACACACACACACACACACACACGTCGCGCGCGAGTGTGCGAGCGAGCGCCCCTCCCCACTCCACCTCGATGCACTGACACAACACGCATGTGTGTGTGTGTGTGTGTGTGTGTGTGTGTGTGTGTGTGTGTGCGTGCGTGCGTGCGTGCGTGCGTGCGTGCGTGCGTGCGTGCGTGCGTGTGTTTTGAGAGTGTGTGCGTGTGAGCGAGCTCTCCCGTGTGAGCGTACACATTAACAGAGCGAGAATAACGTTCCGATAAGACATGCGAAATGTGCGGCATCAATGAAATACCCATAAACGCTGCCGCTCACTTTCTCATCCAAGTGACCGTGGCATTGACACAGGCTGTCTGTCAACGTCCACCCACTCTGGGAGAAACACAGACAAGCAAACAGAGGGGGGAATAAATCCGATATGTTGTGACCAGTTTCCACCCAGACGATTCCAAGGCTATTGATCGTAGGAAGGGCCATAAGTCAGCTTGATGGTCATGGGCGTTGAAAATAGCTTCCTCTTCGCTTTGTCGCCATTCCCTTCCCATAAGGCTTTGGGTGAAAAGTTATTTCTTCCGGTCTGGGTTGGGTGGGTCGATGAATAGTCGCGCTGTCTCTGCCACATCCATGCTGTCCCAGAAGAAATGCTGTCTGTGTGTCTGTCTGTCTGTGTGTCTGTCTGTCTGTGTGTCCGTGGTCAAAATGTGTTTCTCTCGCTCCAGACAAAACTTCTGGGCCGATCTTTCTGAAAATGTATAGGTATGTTCATTATAGGTCATAGATGATGCCCAATGTTTTATTTTACCAGAATAGCCGTTACAAACGGCTATAACGGCCCAAAACGTTTTTTTTTTCTTCTTTTTTTTTAATGGAATATCTGAGTGACGAAAGACATTATAACGCATGTTTGACGTCGTCATACATTATGACGCAAGTTAGATTATGACGTTTGTCAGCCCCCCCCCCCCCCCCACGCGTATTCAAGACAAAGTGGGAGTACGCTTATATACTTTGCATCTTGTTGTTTCTTTCTCCGGAGCCCTGTTCTCATAGTCTGCATTCTTCCCCTTTGTTATGTTTAATTTTGAAAGTAGCAAGAACTATAACTCTATGTAAAAGTCTAATGCATGCGTAAAGAGCATGCGCAGAAGGCCAACGGTTGCATGTCCAGATATATGGTCAACGATCAGAGCGTTCCTTTAGTAAACATCGTTTGGAGTTTGCAACATGTATGTTAGCGTCGTTGTTGCGTGTCAACATTAGTTATTCTAGACACATCACCCTTCTTCGTAGAAGTAAAATACTCCAATTCCCCGATACATCCCATCAAAAGTACGCTCCTATAGCATGCGATGTATAGGCTTCATCAGCTGCTGTAAGATGACAGTAAACCAACCTCTCTCCACCAGCAAATAATCTTTTTCTTGGGTATCTATATGCAGCATTCAAGATCAAACAGACATATTCCTATCCTCTCCCCCAACACATACTGCAAGGAATTGCATCTGGCTTTGATCTGACCAGATGTCCATTCCTTTCAACGCCCCCCCCCCCCCCCCCCCCCCCCCCCCCACATGCCCATTCCCTCTTTCTTTCCACCCTGATATCAGTCTCGTTTTCTCTCCCTTTCCCATCTCCCTTTGTATGGGGAATTCAAGTATTGCAACAATCCCAGCATCTAAAACAGTGTGGTTTGCCCCCATCATAATTTCCAGCCTAGTTTCTCTCAATCAGAACAAGACGTGAAACTCTCCTCTCTCTCTCCTCCTCTCTCTCTCTCTCTCTCTCTCTCTCTCTCTCTCTCTTCTCTCTCTCTCTCTCTCTCTCTCTTCTCTCTCTCTCTCTCTCTGTGACGGATGGCCGAGCACCTCCGATCTTCGCCCTCCTAGAACCAGCTGTGAATGAATGTAATTATTCCTTCCTCTTTCCACTCAGTTTTCGTGTGCAGATAGAGAAACATGGAAATAAAAGTGCTAAGTGATTGACTCTCATGACCTCTAGATCCTTTTAAGACATGTGATGGCTAAACTGTTTTGAGGTACGGACCTCTGCAAAACTGGTAAAATAATGCTGGAAAATATCAAGCAATGATTTCACGAACTTTTTGTTGATTGGAACACTATATAAGATCTAGTTGCAAAGCGAGACGACTGCAGGCGGAAATCTAAACAAATCTTAAATAAATGTTAGCGAACCGCCCAGAGAACGTGGACAAACGAGTTACAAGACAAAACACGACGCGTTTCGACCTCTTAGGTCTTCGTCTGGTCATAATTAAACGAATAAAACAACGAAAATTCACTTAGCTTTGGTCGCTTCAGATCGCTCAGGCTTCAGCGCAAGGAAGAAGGCGTTGAATGAGAACGAGGCTGTTCGTTTAATTATCACCAGACGAAGACCTAAGAGGTCGAAACGCGTCGTGTTTTGTCTTGTAACTCGTTTGTCCACGTTCTCTGGGCGGTTCGCTAACATTTATTTAAGATTTGGCTATATAAGAAATGCATGTGTTCTTGTTGTATTTCTTTCCCTTTTTGTGCCGATTGTGTTTGTTTGTTTTTTCTCCATGAGACAATTAACTTAAATGAACTAACGATTAATTAAACTGTGAAGAAAGGACAAACATCACAGGAAGGACCGATCGCAACAACTTGATGCCCCCATCACCAAGGCTGAGCAGGAAAAGCAAATAAGGGGGTTGGGACTGAGATAAGCGTGGAGGGATGCATGGAGGTGGAGAAAGGAAAAGCTGATAGGGGATGGAAGATTAACGAAGGGGAGGGGGAGATACCAATGTCTCTTCTTGCCCTTCACGGACGTTACTCTTTTCGGTGCATGGGATAAAACTAATGACAGAACGGAAATCGAACAGACTCTTGTTTTGACTCCTGCACCTTTTAAAGCAACACGTATCACCATTACACGGAAATCGAACAGACTCTTGTTTTGACTCCTGCACCTTTTAAAGCAACACGTATCACCATTACGTTGACGATGAGGTGGATTTTTAACTGAAAACAGCAGAACTAGATTTTATTTTGTTTTCCGCTCACCTTTAGGTCTTTGTTGTTGTTGTTGTTGTTGTTGTTGTTGTTGTTGTTGTTGTTCTTGTTGTTGTGGTTGTTGTGGTTGTTGTTTTTGTTCTTGTTCTTGTTTTAAATTTCTGTCTTTTTCATTATTGACGTCATCATATGTGTCGGCTAAAATGATTCGTACAATTCGTTTGGAAACTTGACAACAGCACAGGGTAGGGCCATAATGTATGGGCTTCTGGGAAATGCTGGCCAAAAGACTGTGCAGATGCCAGCTAATCAATGGCCAGGAGAATGCACAAACGCAAGCCAATTATTGGGCAGAAGACTGCACACATGTCAGACAATTATTGGGCAGAAGACTACACACGTGTCAGCGGGTTATAGGGCAGAAGACTGCACACATGCCCGCCAATTATTGGGCCGAAGACTACACACGTGTCAGCCAATTGTTGGGCAGAAGACTGCTCTCATGTCAGCGAGTAATTGGGCAGAAGACTGCACTCATGTCAGCCAGTTATTGGGCAGAAGACTGCACAGATGTCAGCTAATTATTGGGCAGAATACTGCACAGATGCCAGCTAATTATTGGGCAGACGACTGCTCTCATGTCAGCCAGGTATTGGGCAGAAGACTGCACGCATGTCAGCCAGTTATTGGGCAGAAGACTGCACGCATGTCAGCCAGTTATTGGGCAGGAGACTGCACTCATGTCAGCCAATCATTGGGCAGAAGACTGCACACACGCCAGCTAATTATTCGGCAGAAGACTGCACGCATGTCAGCCAATCATTGGGGCAGAAGACTGCACTCATGTCACCCATTTATTGGGCAGAAGACTGCACACATGCCAGCCAATTATTGGGCAGAAGACTGCACACATGTCAGCCAATCATTGGGCAGAAGACTGCACTCATGTCACCCATTTATTGGGCAGAAGACTGCACACATGCCAGCCAATTATTGGGCAGAAGACTGCACACATGTCAGCCAATCATTGGGCAGAAGACTGCACTCATGTCAGCCAATCATTGGGCAGAAGACTGCACTCATGTCAGCCAATCATTGGGCAGAAGACTGCACACATGTCAGCCAATCATTGGGCAGAAGACTGCACAGATGTCAGCCAATTACCAGCGAATCACTGAACAGAAGACTGTAGATCTGCTACAGTTGCCAACCAATCACTGAACAGAAGACTGTAAATCTGCTACAGTTGCCAGCCAATCACCAGGCAGCAGACTAGCAGATTGCTAGACAGATATAAACTACATTTTTCTGTAACTGAAGGGGAGCACAACCCGAGAAAAAAACAACACACACACAAAAAAACAAAGAAACAAACCTCTCTATTAAACATCAGTTACTTCTGGAAAAAAATGTTTCCATAAGCCATACTCTGCTTAAGGTCTAGTTGTAGAGCACGCCTTTGTAGACTAAGCAATGGTTTGTTGGCTAATTAACGTGTCCGAGGTTGTGGCAGCACAACTTGTATATAAGGTTTACCACGACAAACAACCAAGACAATGAGACTAGGTATAAGGATTCTCTCTCTCTCTCTCTCTTCTCTCTCTCTCTCTCTCTCTCTCTCTCTCTCTCTCTCTCTCTCTCTCTCTCTCTCTCTCTCTCTCTCTCAACAAAGAAGGAGATGTGTGTTCAAGACATGCTTGATTTGGAAAATAAATGATTTGCTTTGGAAAAGCAGTTTGAAATAAAGTCTTTAATGTAATGAC
>CM031609.1:95192148-95220785 GCA_018398815.1 Conus ventricosus
GATACGTTGTGTATATTCTAGTGGTTCTCAAGCACGTGGGCATTTTAGCTGGTTTACTGCAAGCATTAAACAACATCATATTAGCTTTATTATTATTCATGCGACAGTATAGCTCATTTTCTAGTGTGTGTCAGCTCAAGTTATCAGGCTCACACTAATACAATATTTGTACATTTGTTTGTGATCTTTGTGTTGCAGACGTTTTTTCTTAAGTTACATTAATCCACATGCATAAATCATTGGCATACTGGACCAGACCTACACTGTTTGACATAGCATACTGGACCAGACCTACACTGTTTGACATAGCATACTGCACCAGACCTACACTGTTTGACATAACATACTGGACCAGACCTACACTGTTTGACATAGCATACTGGACCAGACCTACACTGTTTGACATAGCATACTGGACCAGACCTACACTGTTTGACATAGCATACTGGACCAGACCTACACTGTTTGACATAGCATACTGGACCAGACCTACACTGTTTGACATAGCATACTGGACCAGACCTACACTGTTTGACATAGCATACTGGACCAAACCTACACCGTTTGACATAGCATACTGGACCAGACCTACACTGTTTGACATAGCATACTGGACCAGACCTACACTGTTTGACATAGCATACTGGACCAGACCTACACTGTTTGACATAGCATACTGGACCAGACCTACACTGTTTGACATAGCATACTGGACCAGACCTACACTGTTTGACATAGCATACTGGACCAGACCTACACCGTTTGACATAGCATACTGGACCAGACCTACACCATTTGACATAGCATACTGGACCAGACCAACACTGTTTGACATAGCATACTGGACCAGACCTACACTGTTTGACATAGCATACTGGACCAGACCTACACTGTTTGACATAGCCCAAGACTGATCACATCTCATTACGCTACAAAAAGGATAGACGCAATCACTCAACCTTGAGGAGAGTCAATATAAACGTCTTTTTGCGATGCTGGTTCGGTACTTCTTCTTTTCTGTATGCATCTCAGTATGCGGACAGTCCTATTCCGCCGTGTTTATTATTTATTTTTTTAAAGATATACACAATGGTTTCTGCCTTTTCCATAATTGATCTGTTGGCAAATTTTATCTGATAAATTGGTCGTCTAGTTCCATGTTTTTCATATCCGTAATTATTTCCTTTTTTTTTGCATATCTGTAATTATATTTTATTCCAATACGTTTGAGAATCTTGGGTTTTGTAATTTCTGTAGTACAAAATGAGTGACAGAATTCCCTTTGGGCACAGTAAAGAACTCTGTTACTACGCTTTTTTGCTATCTTTATTTCAGATGTTTTGTTTTGTTGATTGTTTTTAAGATTTATATATATAATATATATATATATATATATATATTATATATATATATATATATATATATATATATATATATATATACAATGATTAAAAGCAAATCTTAAAACCGGGACTACAAATTTGTTTCGAGGTCTTTCCTCTCTTCAGATCCCGTGCCAATCCCCTGCTACTGACCTCGATCGTATATATGTGTTTTTTGAATTGTGAACTGTAGTCCAGTTGGGTTGGGTTGCACGTGTTGTGCAAGGAGGGGGGGGGGGGGGGGGGGGGGGGGGCTGTCAGGGTTGTAAGTCTTTCTAACTTTATTGAGTATGAGGGGTTGTGCTGCACGTGTTGTGCAAGGGGGGCCTGTTAGGGTTGTAAGTCTTTCTTTCTTTATCGAGAATGAGGGGTCCTATCAGGGTTGCTATTTTATACTTGTGATAAAAATTTCCTTTTGTGCCTGCAACTGTCTACGATTTCAACTCTTGTGTTCAATGTAGCCATGCTAGGTTTGCATAGAATCATCCACTTTTCTGTTGTGCACAAATTACATCTCTTTGTGCTATTATTGTATGCTGCTGCTTTTCTGATTATTTTCCATGTGATGTTAAAATCTGTATTTGTTTTCTTAAGATCCCATATATGTTTACTTAATTCTGTTTGGTGTTTGTATTTTTCATACTTAAAAGATTGTTTGTGAATGGCGTACCTGGCTTTAAATTTGTTTTCTGTGATCCCTATGTATGTCTCTTTGCCTCTGTTCGTTGTCACAGTGGCTTGGTATACGATGTTATCAGAGAGACATTGGTTGTTTAGAGGGCATTGCTCTTTGATTGTGCATTGCAAGTTTTCCGTTTGTCACCCTCGTTTTTGACGTTGGTTTTCTTTTTGTTTGAAGCATCAATTATTTTTTTAAGATTTGGCATTACAAGAGTAAGATAGTTTGATAGTGTTCCTATTGAATATTTTGAAAAGTTTATGGTCTTTCTGGAACGATTCTGTTAGTATTTTGAAGAATTCTTTGCCAATGTTGGTTTTCACTCTACCATCATATGGTGGGTTGTACCAGGTTATTTTCCTCTTTCTGTTTTTCTTCCTGCTTCCAGTGGTACTTTCAGGTTCATATTTCAACTTGTAGTTGTGTCCACTTTTCAACAGTGCTTCTTGGTAGTCCGTTGCTGCATCGTTGAATATTTCTTCGTTGCAGGAAAGGTTGGATAACCTCTTGTTTATCCCTTGTGGTATCGTTTTTATGATTGTTGGTGGGTGGTTACTCATGGAATTTACATATAGTGGTGTATCATTGGGTTTTTTGTATGGTCTGTATTGGTTTTTGTTTAAATCTAGTGTTACATCAAGTAGTTGACTACTTTTTTGTTGGCTTCTATTGTAATTTTTTAAGTTGTGATTTTGGAACAATTTACATAGCTCTTTCTTTTTATTCTCTACCTCTCTAGGTGTATTGTCCAGTACCGCCAATCCGTCGTCTCTGTACAGCCCAACTCTATGCCCAAGTAGTTTGTGCATTTTGACAATAGTAACAGGCCACTATCTCGCATGTTTCTGCACCATCATATGAACCCATTGTAACGTCAAAAGTCGAATTAAAATCTGTTTTTTTCATGTAAGGCTCCTTTTTATTATACAACACTGTTTTTTTTTTGTGTGGAATATAATTTCCAATTCTGAATTTGTTATCTCAGTATATTTGGTAGTAAATTCCAAAGCTTTCCTGAGCAGTTCTTCATTGATGGATGGGTATAAAATCCACAATGTCGAATGCGATAAAGGTTGTTCTGTTTTGTTTGTTTAATTTTTGGAACCATTGCACCACCTCATGAGTATTTTTCCAAAGGTTCAGTTCAAGATTTGATTTGGCATCAGCTACTATTTTTTCTAGGATTTGCTTGCTTACTCTTCCTAGTTCAGATTTTGTGGGGTTGATCAGTCTACATGAGGGGTTGTTTTGAAAATTAGGTTTATGATCTTTGAGTGTTATAAATGCTTCTCTTTTAGCAGTGGTTTCTATCCTGTCACTTAGTTCTATGCGTTCCACCAGTTTCTTTTCTTCTTTCCTGATGGTAGTACATGTTTCCTCTTCAGCTTTCTTGTAGTTCTTTTGGATGTTTTTGATGAGGAGCTGCTCGTAATCTTTTACTTCCATTTTGTAAAAAATTACTAGTTTTGTCTGCTTTGACAAATATTCTTTTATCATGCATTATATCTTTTATATGCTGCTCAGAGATTTTTGGAAGTTGTTGTTTATTTTCCTAAATTTAATGGTGGAAATCATGCTTTTTAATTTTTCCTCAAAACTCCTCATCTCTTCAATAATTGGTGGAGATCTCCATGAGTTGATTCCATATGTGTCCGTCTTTTCCTGCTGTGCTTTAGGATTAAGGTAAAAGAAAGCCCTCCATCTTAAATTGCGTACAAATTTTTCTGTTTTCTCAATATAGTCTTTTTGTGTAGCTCTCTGGTGTAGCATAGGGGATATTCTTGGTTGATAGGTTACTACAAATTTGTTTCGAGGTCTTTCCTCTCTTCAGATCCCGTGCCAATCCCCTGCTACTGACCTCGATCGTATATATGTGTTTTTTGAATTGTGAACTGTAGTCCAGTTGGGTTGGGTTGCACGTGTTGTGCAAGGGGGGGCCCTGTCAGGGTTGTAAGTCTTTCTAACTTTATTGAGTATGAGGGCTACAAATTTGTTTCGAGGTCTTTCCTCTCTTCAGATCCCGTGCCAATCCCTGCTACTGACCTCGATCGTATATATGTGTTTTTTGAATTGTGAACTGTAGTCCAGTTGGGTTGGGTTGCACCGGTTTTAAGATTTGCTTTTAATCATTGTTTTAGCTGCTCCCGCATGGTTGAGCACTTTTTCAAAAAAAGCCGGAAAATATACTACCAGCTATATATATATATATATATTATATATATATATATATATATATATATATATATATATATATATATATATATATATATATATATATATTTATATATATTTATATATATATATATATAGATAAAACAACACGCAACACGCTTGAAAACAAATTTGTAGATAGTTTTAAGATTCCTCTTTTAACTTGTTTTATCTAATGTTGCTCCCAAGGGGTTGAGCACTTAAAAATTGTTTTAGGCATTTTAAATATACTGATCCTATATATATATATAATTATTATATATATATATATATATAAAATATATATATATATATATATATATATTATATATATATATATATATATATATATATATATATATATATATATATATATATATATATATATATATATATATTATATATATAACCATGTCGTAAGTAGTTGTTGTAGCTGGGATAGCATTCTTCTTAAAACCGAAAAGGCAGAGGAGTCAAATTACCACTTTCCGCGGTCACTGAGGAGAAACAATCAGGTTTCGAAATATCGGTATCTGACCAGGAATGATATGTTAGTGAGTTTCCCTCCCTATTGGAGATTGTCTCCCCCTTGGAGACTATTAGCTTGCTGAGGGCACATTTTGAGAAGCATTTATTTTATTTTTTCCCATTCACCCACTCAAGCACATACTGTTAGTTGGGCAGAATTATCTACCACTGCAGATATGAATGCTTATCTCCCCTATTTCTTCAATCTAAGACATAAGAACAAGCTTTGTTTATAATTCAATATATATATATATATATATATATATATATATATATATATTTATATATATATATTATTATATATATATATATTATATATATATATATATGCAAGAAACTAATAAATTCCAAGGATAAGTACCGAGCACCGTTCCAGCAGCTTACAGAGCAGCTTGGTGTTGCAATGACTGCAAGAAATATCGAATTATAAACAAAGCTTGCTCTTATGTCTTAGATTGAAGAAATATATATATATATATATATATATATATATATATATATATATATATATATATATATATATATATATATATATATATATATCTTTCACATTAAAAAGCAAGCTAAAAACAAGCTTAAAACATCTTTTATGGAAGTTTTAAGCTTGTTTTTAGCTTGCTTTTAATGTGACAAATGTCGCTCCCACTGTGGTTGAGCACTTCTTTTAAAATAACGTTGATTCTTATTACAACTCTCTCTCTCTCTCTCTCCTCTCTCTCTCTTCTCTCTCTTCTCTCTCTCTCTCTCTCTCTCTCTCTCTCTCTCTGTCTCTCTCTCTCTCTTCTGTGTGTGTGTGTATATATATATATATATATATATATATCACCATGAACAGTATGAATTCTAATGTTTTGAGCTGGTAGATCATGAGATCGTGCACATCAAGCGTTTCTGCCAACTTGCTCTTGCACTGACTGCGATCTGCTGTTTGATCACGCATTTTAAAAGCTAGGACTGAAATGGAATGCAAACTTTCAAACAATTTCTTTTAAATGAAATATGTAAATAATTGAATAGAAATATAAATGAATAAAAATAATCAATAAACAAACACAAACAATTAAATGGATAATTAATAACAATTAAACGAATAAAAAAACCAACAACAAATAAATGTGATTAATGTTTGTGTGTGTGTGTGTGTGTGTGTGTGTGTGTGTGTGTGTGTGTGTGTGTGTGTGTGTGTGTGTGTGTGTTTAAAGTTTATTGATGTGAAATGTTTGTATATATGTTGTTCTTTGTCAGCGCCTACAACCTTTAGCAAGGTGCTATATAAACGCTTTGTTGTTCTTGTCATTATTATTATTATTATTATTATTATTATTATTATTATTATTATTATATATTATTATTATTATTATATACAGAAACAAACAAAACAGTGAAACAACAAGAACAACAACAACAATTACAACAACAGCAAGTCGTAAATGCTTTGAAATACTTTACATTCGAAAGCGATTTATATGCTTAATTACCTCCTTGGGTGGCCTCCATCGCTTCCCGAACATTGACATGAGTTGTCCTTCCTGGTGCTTGGACCTCGGATCCGATGCTCTGGGTGTTTTGGCAGCGTCTGGACCGCAATTAGACACCTCTCCATCAGTCTGTGAGCAGTATAGCACCTCCCACCCCACCCCTTACCCTCCCCCATGTCTCCAGCGAGAGAGAGAGAGAGAGAGAGAGAGAGAGGAGAGAGAGAGAGAGAGAGAGAGAGAGAGAGAGGAGAGAGAGAAAGAGAGGAGAGAGAGAGAGAGAGAGGAGAGAGAGAGAAGAGAGAGAGAGAGAGAGAGAGAGAGAGAGAGAGAGAGAGAGAGAGAGAGAGAGAGAGAGAGAGAGAGAGAGAATGTGTTTTTCCCTTGCAAAGCCAAGAGGGATGGACAGCGCGCCATTAGCGGTGTGGACAGAATCACAAGAACTGTGTTGGGGGGATGTAGTCTGAAGGTGGTGGCACCATAGAGGTCGTCCCAGTCATAAATAACACGTTGAGGTTTGTCTTCTATATGGCCTCACTGGTCCCTCGCAGACTGCGGAGGATAAAATAAACTGGGGAAAACCCACACAAACAAAAACAACAATAACGACGACTACGACAACACGGAAACTAAATAAACGATGAATAAAGTCAACAAACATATGACCGCACGAACGGCCTCAGCTTCTTTGGACAAATGGATACTTTGGTTTTAATCCCTATTAACAGAAGGCAAACAAAAACAAAGCACAAAACCAATTGAACAGTAATGAACAAATTAACAAACGAATGAAAAGATAGATAGATAATTTTACACACACACAGGCGCGCGCGCGCGCGCGGCACGCATGCATGCACGCACGCACACACCTATCTATCTACGGATGTATGTATGTATATATGCATGCATGCACGTATATATATATATATATATATATATATATATATATATAATTATATTATATATATATATATATATATTTTATATATATATATATATAACGAACAGTATAAAAATGTCCTTTAAAAATCGAAAAGAGCTCAACCGTCTAGGGAGCAACATCTGTTAAAAATATTTCTAAAATGAAGTGCTAAAATCAACAAGCTTGTTTCGAGCCTCGTGCTCTTGCTCTCTTCAGGATATCTGTGTGTGTGTGTGTGAGAGAGAGAGAGAGAGAGAGAGAGAGAGAGAGAGAGAGAGAGAGAGGAGAGAGAGAGAGAGAGAGAAAGAGAGAGAGAGAGAGAGAGAGAGAGAGAGAGATATCTGTGTGCGCGTGTGTGTGTGTGTGTGTTGTGTGTGTGTGTGTGTGTGTGTGTGTGTGTGTGTGTGCTCGAAGGATATATTTTTGAGAACAGTTGCCAAAGTTTTCGAGTCCAGCTAAATCAATGAAGATAGGAAATCTGAAACAGTAGCGAAGTTTAAGGACGATTTCTTCCAAATAGGCCTACTGTTCACGATTTGATCCCCAAACCGACTGAGGGACTGAGGGATTAGTGTTGTGCTCTCGAAAACACAGTGGCTTATGCCATGCCGAATGTTTTGACGAGTTTGAACTCGTGTCTGGTCTGTTTTGAAGAGTAGTCCAGCGGAAACTGTTGTGTCTTTGTTGACTTATAGGAAATTATCTCTCTAGCCTCTTATAAAGGAATCATGTAGGTGACAGATTTCTGTTTAGCTGTTAGACCTTGTAAAATTCGAAGTATGACAACTGCAGGTGAAATTCATCCATTATGATTTGCGATTTTATTTCTTCGTATCGCTTTCTTCCATTTCCTTCTGTCTTTACTTCGTGGGAGCCTTTGAAGTCCGTTGAATTATTACGTTTCCCCTGCAGTCTCCACAAAATTATAGACGGTGCTCTTCGTTATTGTGTAGGTGGACTGCCATAGGTGCTGAAGGCCTTGATCAGAGGACACTCATCCAGGAGTCGGAAAGTCGATGGTCGGGCATCAGCAAACAGTTCTGTACATATTACAGAGCTCATTCATTTTATTCTCATTGCTGTCAGTAAAGTCATTAATACTTATAATTCAACGTCGTCCCATCTCTTCTTTGCCCCCTCTCTCTCTCTCCTCCAAACCTCACACCTCCTGTTAAGCCATTTTCACGGAGACAGTTGACTTCTTCACGTGGTCATGTTTTCCTAATTCTATGTTAATTCCAGTTCTTTGTTTGTTTGTTGTTTGACTGCCCGAAGAACAACAGGCCGAAGCTCGTTCCTTCATTGTGTGTTGTGGTCATCTGTCGGCTCGGTACACCATCATTTATTTTCATTGTTGGCTCTTGTGTCTACTCTGCTTTGGAGAATGGTCCAGCAGGAGGCGTAGTGACTGCTATGAATGGTAGGACTCTGGGTCCTGCATGAAAGAGAAGAGTCATGTAAGAGCTCGTGTGTCTGCTTTGACTTGGACTTGAAGTCCTGCCAGCTGTGGAATACAGTTCAGCTTGAGCTGCAATGTCGGCTTGGACTTGGACTGTGTGCCTGGCCTGCTTTAGAAACTGGTTCAGCAGGAACCGCAGTGTCTGCCTTGCCTTGGGGGAACGTGTGCCTGGCCTGGTTTGATCGAGGCATGTAATGAATGTTTGTTTCGTCTGAGGAGGCCTTGTGTCACCTGTTTTGAAAAGCATTCCAGCAGACACTACAGTGTCTGCTTTAATTTGTAGAATCTGTGTCTAGTGTGGTGTGGAAGAGTGTTGTAGGAGCTGCTTTTTTTTAAATTGATAAACCCACCTGCTTTGAAGAGCAGCTCAGCAGGAACCATAAACATTTCTATGGCATATTGGACTTTGCATTGGCCTGGTTTAAATGACTAAAACATGAAATAAAGTAAACTTTAAAAATGGTGGTGGTGGGGGGGGGGGGGGGGGGTATAAAAGCTCATATAGCCTATTAACATAGAAGTAGTACAGTCTCAGAGCTTCACCGTGTCTAGGGAATGGCGTGATGTAAGGTAGTTCCTATCCCCATCCCTCCGCCACGGTTAATCTTCCCCGAAGGGAATGGCGTGATGTAAGGCAGATCCTGTCCCCATCCCTCCGCCATGGTTAACCTTCCCTGAAGGGAATGGCGCGATGTAAGGCAGATCCTGGACCCATCCCTCCGCCACGGTTAACCTTCCCTGAAGGAATGGCGCGATGTAAAACAGATCATATCCCCATCCCTCCACCACGGTTAACCTTCCCCGAAGGGAATGGCGCGATGTAAAACAGATCCTGTCCCCATCTCTCCGCCACGGTTAACCTTCCCTGAAAGGAATGGCGCGATGTAAGGCAGATCCTATCCCCATCCCTCCGCCATGGTTAACCTTCACTGAAGGGAATGGCGCGATGTAAAAACAGATCCTATCCCATCCCTCCACCACGGTTAACCTTCCCTGAAGGGAATGGCGCGATGTAAAACAGATCCCATCCCCATCCCTCCGCCACGGTTAACCTTCCTGACCTGAATCAAGTAGCTATCTACTGCTGGGTGAACGTTTACGTCCGTCAGCTCCACAGGTCAACGCTCCAGCTGGCTGACCACAGGTCACTCTCTTTGAAGAATAATCGAAAATGGTGGAAATCGCAGTGTCTGCTTTGCTTTAGTGAAGCTTGTGGCGGGCGTGGTTTGATCGAATTATGTGAGAATCGAATGACTTTCCGACTTGTTAGACTTTATCTCCGCCCAGTGCTGAATAGCAGCCCAGCAGAATCTGCCATGACTTTAAAGACTCTGTGCGTAGTTTCATATGGAGAAGTCTTATGGAAGCCACAAATCTGCTTTGACTTGATGGACATTGTGTCTATCTTGCTTTGAAGAGCAGTTCAGCAGAGACGACAGTGTTCGGTTTGTCTTGTTGGAGTTTGCGGCTGGCTTGGTATGAAACGAGTTTCTGAAAGGGCTGAAGATCTGTTGTAACTTGTTAGAACTTGTCATGTGCCCCGAAAAAAAGCATTTTTGTTTCCTTTTTGTGCACTTTGAACCGTTTGATAGTTTGTCGTTTATGTAAGGCAAACCGATCGTCTGCATGAACTGAAAAAGAAGATTGTGAAATGGGCGAATGAATTGAGGTCAGTGTGACTATGTTTTTGCGAGAACAGTTTTAATTCTTTGTATGAATGGGACTCTTGTTCAATAAATAGGAAAGAGGACAGAAAAAGGAACATTAAAACCTACTCACGCCAAAGAAGTGAGACGCGAATAGAAAGATATTTTTCACTGGGGGAGAAACTTAAAATTGCATTCTGGTTCGTTCCATTGAAAAAAGTAGTCAGATGAGTAGTTGCGTGTGGGGCACATGATTGTCTCTGTACGAACGTGAGTGTGTGTGTGAGGACTGTCGTGTGACAGACGTTGTGTCTGCCCTTTTTTCAAAAAGCAATCTAGCAGGAACCGTGTTGTCTGTTTTTACTCGTAGGCATTTTGTCTAGCGTGATTTCGAGAAGTCATGTGGGAGCCGGACATCTTGAGAGACCTTGCGTGCAGCCTGCTTAGAAGAATATTACAGAAGGAACCATAATGTGCGATTGAACTTTCTGGCGCTTGTATCTGGTGTAGTTTGACGGAATGATGTAGAAGCCTAATCTACAATGTCTTGTTGGATGTCTGTCCTGTTGTGAAAAGTGCGCCAGCAGCAACCTTAAGGTCTCTGTGGAGAGGTCCTTATCAGGATAGTGGATTGCTTTCACTTCGTATCTGTATCATTTCATACATACAGCCGTGAGATGTTTGTTCGTAAATGTCTGTAAAACCTTCTCACATCTGTTCGATAATTTTCCTTTTGCACTCTGCTTCTTTTTCGGAACAGCCTGGATGAAAGTAAGTTGGATTTTAAGGTGTGATTGCATTAGTGATCATAGTAATATCTGTAGATGTGACAAAACTTCATCACCTAAGACATTTTCATTAACCGTTGAGTGTTACCCAAAGCATAACCAACGGTAAGAACACAAAAGTTTCATAGTCTAATCATATCTTCCAAAACCTGTTTGAAAGTGTCTGGCCACGATTATATATAATATATATATATATATATATATATATATATATATATATATATATATTATATATATATATTTGCCATACAGCTGCTATGACAACCGAACATCTCCTGCAGCACTGCCATCTGCATGACGCCCTGAGGAACGAAACGTGGCCTGAGGCAAAGGCCCTGAACGAGAAGCTGCATGGCGGCCAGGCAGCCCTGGAGAGGACGGTAGCGTTTGCGAGGCAGACTGGTGTATCCATCTAACGTGGTGATCGACGAAGAATATATATATATATATATATATATATATAGATAGATATATATATATATATATATAAAATTACCATATATTTGTAAAATAAGTACGAAAACAAATTGCTCCCCAAGGTCACACTCAAAAAAAATCAGTTTGGTATGTAATCACTTTGATCTTATATAATAATTTTTATATAAGATATATTTAGAATAGAGATAATATATATATATTATGCTGAACAATTAAGAGTGGGGGAAAAAACAATTGCTGTTAACAAGTCTTCCATATTATAATAATGACGTGCACAAGATTATGAAAATTTATGAAAAAGAAAAAGAAGAAGAAAATAAAAAATATAGTTATAAAATGTAAACCGTCACTAGCGTCACACGAACGAAGATGAAATGATGCAAGTGTATATATATTAGATAAAATATATATATAGACTATATATAATATAATATATATATATAGATATATTATATTAGACTAATAAATTCTTCCAAGTTAAGTATCCGTGAACCATCCAGCAACTTAACCAGATCACTTGTGTGTGCAATGACGCAGAAATATTCAGTTCTATAACACAACTGGCTCTTATCTTAGATTGAAGAAATAGTGGGGTGGGATAAGCATACATATCGCAGTGGTGTTAATTAATTCTGCCTAATTGCTTGAGAGGGTGAATGGGGAATAATAAATCTTCTCAAATGAACCTTCAGCAAGCTTTAATAGTCGCCAAGGGGAGACAATCTCCATGAGAAAGACAACTAACATATAACTCCTCCTGTCAGATACCACATTTCGAAACCGATGGTGTTCCTCCGCAGTGGACCACACGAAGTGGTAAACTTGACTCCTCTGCCTTTTCGTTGTAAGAAAGAATGCTATCCCAGAAAAGAGTGGCTCTGGCAATATCCGAGTAATTTGGGTGATTTCAAAAAAACAACCAAAGGTGCCACCTAAGAAGCATCAGAAAAGCAGGAAAGACAAAACAAGCTACATTTATTTCCTGTGAAAAGAGAAAATATACAAAATAACCTCTTTAAGACACAAGGGCGAGCCTGTTCCTGTAATGATTCCACAAACTACATTATAATAACTAATATATTCTACGGATAATAACCGTGCACCTAGTCTAAGTATAATCTACCAACTGCAGATATGTAATGCTTATCTCCCCCTATTTTCTTCACACTCTAAGACATAAGAGCAAAGTTTTGTGTTGATAATGGAATATTATATAATAATATATATATATTTTATATATATATATATATATATATATATCTAATAAGATATAGATATACATATATATATAGTTAAAACAATATATATATAATATATATATAATATATATAAGATATAATATATAGATAATATATAATATATATATATAGATATATATATAGCAGCAGTAGATTTAAAATCCTAAACAAGTCTATAAGTGCTCCAACCCCTTGGACAACATTAGTTAAACAAGTAATAAGAGGAATCTTAAAACCTATATACAAAATTTGTTTCTCGCGCTTGGGTTACGGATGGTGTGTGTGCGTGTTTTGTGTCGGACTCTCACTCCGCAAAAGTTTGGATGCGTGTACCACTTTTCCCCGACAACACACCCACACCATACGAACATAGATAGCCAGCAACACACGGTATATTTTCCCTTTTTTCTTTTTTTTTTTTTTTTTGTTTTTAGTTTATATGCTGGCCTGAACCATCAATTGTAGCGTTTACCAAAACAATACTGGCCAGTACATAGAAGACAGATCAAGGCACTCCAATTAAACATCAATCTAAAGACACTTCAAAGCACTTAGACCGCGGATCATACTAACGGTAGCTTGATATAACGCACAGATCGCGCCGGCGCCGGCTCACAGTGTCGCACTATACATTCACGCATTCCAGTTCCACAGTACCCAAGCCACAGTCTAACAGCCACCAAATAAGACGAAGAAGGATAACCAAGGTCCTCCACACGGTAAACACAGGCCGTTCCTAAAACACAACGATGAAGAAGAAACGTCTCAACACAGAGCAAGCACACTATATTACTCGAACTATCAGAATAAGAACCGCAAATTTTACAAGGCACAACATCCACTAAAAAAGATTAAACCGCAGATTCATAAAAACACACACTCCACAAACAAAACCGCAGATTCATAATACACAGTAAAACCATTGTAGAATAACCGCAGATTCAAAAAACACAGCAATCCACAGATGTAGAACCGCAGATTCAGAAAGCACGAGTAAACCATAAAAACCGCAGATGTCACAAAGTACAGGCAACAATATTGAATCCCGGAAACACAATTCACCACAGTCCCATGAACACAATAAACTTCAAAACTTCGATTCGACGTACCGTTGATTCTAAAACATATAGGAACTTGCTCCTGTATTCACACTACAATGTGCCACATCAATAATATTCAGCCCGCCCGACACACATGCGTGGTGAATTAAGCACAAATATTCTTATAAGATTTTAAGTCCACGCTCGGGCTCTCGGCGACACAGCATTCACAACAATTTTTTATAACAAATACAGTCCTCTTCATATTCCGCTGTACCGTCGTCAAAATATCCCACTATACACAATTATCTTCGATCTAGGACTGACATTGAAAAGTCAGCATCTCCACATACAACACCTAGGGAGAAAAACGATGATTAAACAAATAAATTAGTGCTGGACAACTAAAACCAATCCTCAGCCTTAGTTTTCTGCTCACCGTTGCTGTCCTTTCTAATATTCTTATTTTCGTCATGTGGTTTATCGATGTCATTTTAATAAAGTTGACGTCATAATTTACGTGACGTCACATTACTCTACTAACTACTCCCCCTCCTCAAAAAATAAAAAACAATGACCGAATGGTTTTCTTTTTTTGAAAAAAGAAGTAAACAAAACAGCAAAGAACACAAACCTACAAATGACATTCAGTTCGACGGAAAACGAAGCCTGTCTCACGGAGCAGTTCGTGAGTTCCTTTCCAGGGACTCTCCACAAACAAACTAGAAAAACACAAGGTGTCGCCCAACGAACTCCTGAACCCTTTTACATGTTAGCTTGTTGCCTGACCTCTTACTGACAACCTCTCCAGACCCACAACAGAGTAAGACCGCTGGGCAGGCTGCATCTCACACCCGGATGGCAAATGCAATACATGTCTACTGACCACATGGTGATCGGTCAGCCTCATCCATACCCTCCACACTGGGTAGAGAACCACACATGTCCTACTGACCACGTGTCAGCCTCTCCATAAATAACCCCCACGGGTAGAGACAATGGTGTGGTTGGCTGTGCTGTACCCACTCCCAGATGATAATGCAATGCAATGTCTACTGACCTACTCAGTCACTCTTCTCCATACCCCCACGGGTGAAGACAATGGAATAACAGTCCCTCAATAGTGCGTATGCCTTCTTGCGATTCACAACTGTCGACTAAGCGATACGACTGGGTGAAGAACATGATCATCATTCTAACTGAATCAACACAAGCACCCAAACCAACAGAACTACATCAGGCCTGAGAATAAAAGGATTACCCAGCTAGGTAACAAACCCACGAGGGCAGAAGAACCAAATTCTCCCTGTATCTTCCTCAAAATTTCAGGTCACACCACAGGAGTGAAACGACACGATCACTCTTCGTTCGTCCTGTCGAACTCAACGAGATGCATACGACGATTTCATGGCTCAATGATATCAAGATCCAACATGATACCATTCTCTCTTCTCAACAACCTCTTTCGCAGAAACGGGGATTTCAATAACATTTCGTTCTACCAGGGACATTCTTTGTAAGAGGGATCTCTATTGAGTACAATCACCTAAAAGAACCTGGTTTGGGTCAAATGTCCTGAAAATCTTCAAAGATTACATGCAACGAAATCCCTGGTTACTTTTGTCAGCAAAGTGCAATCAAACTGTACAGAAGAACATTTTCATACGGCATGAGAAGACGCCATCGAAACATTAAAGTTGGGATGGTAAAGCGTCATCACAGTCCTGGACTACACCAACAGTACACCACTACTTAACGAACCGTTACAAACAGACTCCGGAGAGAGGGATCCACAGAAAGACCAACTCCTGGAGAGTGCGCAAAGAAACCTGTTCCTGCTCACTAAGCCAAAGTGCTATCTCATCTCTAACCAACCCAGCCGCTGAAGTAAATTGTGAAAGAACACTGTAGGTACAACAACATCAGAAGTAGACACAGCAAGACACATCAAAGAACGTTAACAAAAACCTGGATGCGAGACTTTCAATGACTCATCCTGTTTTCTGAACCAAGAATCAGATCGGGAAATGTTCAGATCATCTGGGATCTGACACAAAGCTTTTTTGTCCACAACAATGCTTAGTTAGCGCTAGCCGCGCGTAACCGGGACGGCGCTAAAGAGAAAGGTTCAACCAGACATCACAATAACCTCACCGCTCACAGAAACTCCAGTACATTACCCACAATGAGATCTGTGACAATGGCTATCCATGACACAACAATCAAATATCGGCCCACAAAAATAAGGAAACCTGACTGAAAACTGTAGCCAGGGAAAACAGCATCCACATTACGACCACACCAAAAAAAAAAACACTTCACTGGGTTCCTAACACTCCTGACTGTCAGAGACTATCCTTTTGCGAACGCCACAAATGGTAGCACCAGTATCAATCACGCAAACAGAACTCAAAGTGTCATTCACAGAACCCCAGACGCCCAAACGAATTTGCCGTGGAACTCACACAGCAGCTTACAAGCTAAAGGAGTATCAAGAACAAGCAACAAGCAATGGACTGTTTGCTTGTCACTATTCGCGCGATAAAATAGAGGGTTGCCAACCACAAAAGGACACGTGCCTGGGTGGCTAAGGGTGCAAATTCTACGGGTTTCTTACCTACTCTCCATGACACCTAGCTGCTGCAGCTACATGTCCTGCTGTCTTTTTTTACACAAAAAAACCAAAAAACACACAACACAACAGCTGATCAAAAGCACTTCCTGGGAAACTCTTATAGCCAAAGGGTATAAACGGCGCACGACGAGACCACGATTAACGGCTACCGCCAAAGTTAGGGTCCACACCACTGAGTAACCAAAGCTCTTGAAACCATAATAACAGCTACCACTAAAGTTTTACTTCCAACGATCATCCGAGGAAGCAGAGTAGTGCCACTGTTTTGAAAAGTTGAGTAGCGGTTCCTCTGTCAGAGCCGGACCATAGTACGGAGTTTTCTATCAGACTGCCGGATAAAACACCTACGATTTCGATCAAAAGGGATAAATGATCAGGATTTGTACCCAACAGAAGCATAAATGTTTACAGCAGCTTTCCTAAAAAGCACCTTAGTTGGATGAGCACGTCGGTATGACCCTGCAGAACTTGAATCATTTCATCAAAAGTTTTCACATCTCTCCACACAAATAAAAAAGTGCCCAACTCCTTTGAAAACACAACTCCTAAACGCTCACCTGCAAATAAGATCCCCACCAGATCTCCAAAAGACCTTATCAATTTGGACAAAGAGTCCCAACGGTCCAAAACAAACGCCTAAGTTCAACGGCAAGGTCTCGAAAGGGAGGGTTCAGCGAGCTAGGCTTACCTTCACGAAAACGCTTACGAAAACCATCTTGGAGTACATTGAAATTTTTTCAGTAAGGCGAACTCTCTTTCCAAAGCGTCGTAAGACACAACATTATTTTTTCAGCGAGACTGTGATAGAGAGTTCTAGGCAGGAAACCCTCAAGTAGTGCAGACAGGTATGGTTACCCACAAACTCCAACCAGCCAAGGATCAGATAGGGTGTCAAAACTAAAACAAAACGAAACAATAACTGTCTATATCATCAGTTCATTCTTTAAAAAGGGGGCAATAACTTAGGAAAGGTTGGCGAGGGCGTTAAACCTGGGAAAACCCGAACCCTGACTCCTCACTGTCCCTGTCCTAGACCATTACTCTGCGAAAAGTTTTTTGTAACGTATGCTTTAGTGTCCTCCTCTTGTATCTGTATCGGCTCTCTTTTGTAGTTTCCCTTCCTCCCTTGTTATCTGCTCTCAGGTTAGTTTCCGCTGATCTGCACGCCTTTGAGTTTCCTCTTGTTCTGCTCTCTTTAGTTATCTCTTCTTCCTGTACTCTCAACTGAATTCTTTCAATCGCATTCTTCCTCTCTGTGTCCAATTCCTGGGCAAGACACTTTCAACATAGGCCAACAGATCTTCTCTCCTCCAGACCACATACTTACCTCGTTGTAAATAATTTTAGCGAAAACTTTGTCCTCGTGGCCACAGAGGACCCAAAAAGACTTTCGTTTTCTTCCTTATAGCCTTACTGTGGCCATCATGAAAAATAGGAAATAATGTCCTGGTCAAACCCGTACACACACAGTAACTAGTGGATCAAAGACAAACAATGGCTATCAACAAGCAAAAAATATTGAAACCCCTGTCCACTAATATATATATGAATTCAAAGAGGATTTTTTTTTTCAAACATGCATTAAACGCAATATCACACTCTTAACAAGACTAAGTTTATCAAGACCCTACCACACAAGATAGAGATAAACGAAAACGTAACAGGATTTTGGGATATGGGGAGTAAAAAAACACAATCGGTAATCAAAGTGCCAAATCTTCAGCAACCAATTAAAGCAAAAGCAATGACTTAGAGTAACTACAATTATAATCAATGACTGTTTTGTCGGGGTCACCAGATGTTAACGGAGGGGGTTGTGGCGTGTTTTGTTTGTCTGAGACTCTCACGCTCAAAAGTTTGGATGCGTGTATACGACTTGTCCCTTCCCCTAGAACAACACTAACAACCCAAACACCATATACCCATAACGCGACATAATATCCAGGCAACACACTTTTGATATATTTTCCTTTTTTTATAGCTGCCTGAACCATCAATAAATTCGTTACCAAATCAATACATGCCATTTTACATAGAATTCAGATCAATGCAAACGTCAATTAAGGACATCAATACATAAACACTTCAATCCTCATATATTCAGCGATCATAACTACTAGCTTGATATAACTTCACAGATCTCGCCGTACGGCGGCCGGCCACAGTGTCTCACCATTGTACAATCAACGCATCAGTTCCACAGGACCCAAGCCACATCGACCTACAGCAACCAAAATTAAGAGAATACCAGAAGTAACCAAGGTCCCCACTACGGTAAACCACAGCGTTCAACTCTCCTAAACACAAGCATGAATGAAGAATCAGGGTCTCAAACACAGCAAGCACAATTATATTAGTCGGTGGGGTCGAGACCTACATCAGATGAAGAAAACCGCGCAAATTTTACAAAGGCAACAACAAACTCTAAACCACAGAAGAAGAAACCGCATGATTTCATAAAAACAAAAACACAAAACCACATCAATCCACACAGATGAAGAACCGCAGATTCATAAAGCGAAATACAAAGTAAACATAAAGAAGAACCTCGGGAACCCGCAGATTCAGAAAAACACAGCAAACCACAGATGAAGAACCGCAGATTCATAAAGACCAGTAAAACATAAAGAAAACCGCAGATTCACAAGTAACAAAGCAATATAATATTGATCCCCGGAGAACACAATTTTCACCACAGTCCCATGGACACAATTAAACTGCGATGACCGACGTTGATCCTAAAACAAAATATTAACTTCTCCGTGTATTCACACTACAATATGTCACAATCAATATAATTCAAAGCAGCCCACCGACACACCACCTGCGGTGGGACAATTAGAGCACATAAATATTCGTAATTGGAGTTTTTAAGTCACGCTCCGCGACACAAGCATTCACAACAATTTTAGAACGATATACATTTCATGCTTCAGATTGCCGCGCTGGTACCTGGCCTTCAAAAGTATCCTCCCACATACACACAAATTACACTTTCGATCTATTCCTGACGTGAAAGTCACCTTCTCACAATAGTAACACTATGGAGAAAAAACGTTGAGTAAACAAAATAAATTAGGCTGGACACAACCAAATCGACAGCCGTTTAGTTCTTGCTACCCTTTTCTTTCTAATATCCTTATTTTTCGTCATGTGGTTATCTAATGTCATTTTCTAAGTTGACGGTCAAATTTACTTGACGTCACACTTGGCTAGGCGTCAGGATAAATATATATATATATAGAATATAGAGTATAATTAGATTATTAAGAGAGAATTTAAAGAATAATAGATATAGATTATAATATATATTATATTATATATATAGTTTGTTTGTGTTAAATAAAAAAAAAATATAAAAGAAAACAAAAGAAAAAAAAAAAAGGTATGGTGTATAACTAGCTACCCCCTTTTACAAACGCTGTTCAATGCGGATGCAAGCATCAGGATGTGGTGGGTCTGTGCTGCCGGTGTGTTTTATAACTGCTTGTGGTGTCAGTCATCACTGCTGTCTGTGGGTTTCCGAGTGTTGTCTGGTTCTTGTTCACTGATAGGAATTTCCACTTGTGCCTGCAGTTGTTTAACCATTTCTATTTCTATCCTAGTATTTAAAGTTGCCCAGTTGTGGTTTGCATAGTATTATGTACTTTTTTGCCGTTGAGCAGAGGTACATCTTTTTGAAATGTTGTTGTATGGTGCTGCTCTTTCTATGATTTTCCCCCAGGAGATATTTAGTCTATCTATCGTTTTGCGCTTTGTGAGCGCCAGAATATTTACCTCAATTCCTGTTTGGTTTTTTGTATCCGTTCTTTCTTTGTTAAATGACATGTTTTGGTTTGCTTATCTCGTTTTAAAGTGGGGGTCAGGGGTAGCCTAGAGATGTTTCTTTCTGCGGTTCTCGTTGATTTTAAACAGTGGCTGGCTTGGTACACAATGCGTTGTAGCGCATTTGTTGCTCAGAAGGGCACTGTTCTTCCCTTGATACATTGCAGGATTTGCGTTCATCACCCTCGTTTTTTCTCTGTACTACTGCTTGCATTTTGGTTGGTTGAGATCAATGATGTTTTTTAAGGTTGGGCCAATAATATACACGAGTATGATATTTTGGATGCTGTTTTTTGTTGAATATCTTGGATTAATTTGTGCTCTTTTGGGAATGATGGATGTTTAGGATTCTAAAGAATTCCTTCCCTACTATTTGATTTTACTCTTCCTGGCATAGTATGGGGGATATATGGGGGGGGGTTGTAATGTAACCAGCTGATCTTTCTTTTCCCCTGTTTCTTCTTGAGTCGGCTCATGTCATATCTGGGTCATATTGCGTTTTGTAGTTTGTAGCCACTTTTTGTGTAACGCTTCTTGAAGTCCGCTGCAGCGTTATTGGAATGCTGTTTCATTGCTGAAACAGGTTTAGATAATCACTTATTTATTATGCCTCTGGGTATTGATTTTAGTAGGGAAAGGTGGGCTGGTTACTTTGGATATTTACGAGACGAGGTTGTAGCATTTTGGGTTTTAGTTTGTATGGTTTTAGTATGTCTGGTTGAGGTCCACAAGACGATGTATCTAGGTAGTTCACTATCTTTTTATTTGCATCTAGAGTGATTTTTAGTTTTTGGTTTTGGAAGATTTTACACAGTTCTTTTTTCTTTTTTTCAATGTTTCTAGGGTTGTCGTTCAGCGCAGCAAGGCCGTCATCCCTGTACAGTCCGACTTGTTCTCCAAGTTTTTTTTTAATGTTAGATAGTATGAATAGTCCGACAAGTTCGCAAGTTTCGGCACCATCATACGATCCCATTGTGACATCAAAAGTTGAATTCTTGTTTGCGCTCTTGGTCCAGATTTCATTTTTGCTGTGTAGTAGAGTTTTTGGTATGGAAAATGATTTCCATTTCTGACCCTGATATTTCAGTGTATTTGTTGGCAAATTTTATAGCTTTGGTGAGCAGATCTTCATCTATAGATGTGTAGAAGTCTACTATATCAAATTATATAAAAACTGTATTATCTTGCTTGTTGAGTTTCTTGAACCATTGTATGGCTTCGTATGGGGTTTTTTCCCCGAGGTTGAGTTCAGTGTTCTCTCTTATGTTTTTATGGCTTTTTCTAGATTTTTTTGCTGATTTTTCCTAATTCAGATTTGGATGGTTTATCAAACTGCATGTTGGGTTATTCAGGAAGTTGGGTTTATGGTCTTTGAGTGTTATGAAAGCTTCTCTTGCTGCTGTTGTCTCCACTCTATCGCTTAAGTCCATTTGGTGCACAAGCTCCTTTTTTTTTTTTTCTTTAATGTACTCGTATGTAGTTTTATCAGTTTTTTTTAATTTTTTTGGATGTTTTTGTCGAGAAGCTGTGAGTACTCTTTAGTTTCCATTTTGTAGAAGTTGCTGGTTTGTCTGCTTTCACAAATATTTTTTTGTCATTTTGGATTTGTTTGATTTCGTTTTTTGTCTATATAATATATATATATATTATATATATATATATATAATAATATATATATATATATATATATATATATATAGATCAATGTGATTAAAAAACCCAAAATGATTTTTTGAGTGCTCAACCCCTTGGGGAGCAACATTTGTTGACCTTATTTTAACATATATATATATATATATATATATATATATATATATAAATATATAATATATACATGTAGACTAATAAACCCATTTAAATCCGAACTGGGCAAAATAAGCAAGAGAATTTTGGAAAAGGCTATAGAAGATGTAAAATAAAACCCACCGAATACAACCTTTGGAAAAACAGCTATGAGGTCATACAATGGTTTAAGAAACTCAATAAACAGAGAAATACAATGTTCATTACATTTGACATAGTAGACTTCTATCCATCCATAGATGAAGAACTACTCAATAAAGCTTTGAAATTTGCCAACAAATACACAAATATAACAGAGTCAGAAATGGAGATTATTTTCCACACCAAGAAAACTTTACTCCATAGCAGAAATGAAACTTGGAATAAAAAAAACGAGCAAAACTCCACATTTGATGTAACCATGGGATCGTATGATGGCGCCGAAACATGTGAACTAGTCGGACTATTCATGCTATCCAACATCCAAAAACAACTTGGAAAACAGGTCGGTTTATACAGAGATGACGGCCTCGCTGCATTAAACAATAATTAAACAAGAATTAAACAATTGAAAAAAATTTAAACAAGAAAAAAGAATTATGTAAAATCTTTAAAAACCACAACTTAAAAATCACAATAGAAGCAACAAAAAAGTAGTGAATTACCTAGACATAACATTAGACCTCAATGACCACGTGTACAACCATACAAAAAACCCAATGACATACCAATCTACGTAAATATCAAAAGCAACCACCCACCATCCATACTAAAAAACAATACCCAATGGTATAAACAAGAGACTATCCAACCTGTCATGCAATGAAAACGCATTCATGATGCAGCAACAGAATAATCAAGAAGCATTACAAAAAAGTGGTTACAATTACAAACTACAATACAGTCCAGACAATAACACGAACAGAAATAAGAAAATAGGAAAGAAATATCATATGGTACAACCCACCATACGATGGACAAGTAAAACAAATGTAGGAAAGAATTCTTTAAAATCTTGGCAACATCATTTCCAAAAGAACACAAACTGTCCAAATATTCAACAAAAACACCATCAAACTATCATACTCATGTATGCCTAACCTTAAAAACAAAATTGATTCATCTACAAAATGAAAAGCAACATAAAAGAGAAGGGTGCTGAAAGGACATCTTGCAACTGCACTAAAAAGAACAGTGCCCCCTAAGCAACAAATGCCTTCACAGCAACATTTTTATACCAAGCTACGGTAACTTCAGAAAATGAAAAAGAAACATATATAGGGATCACAGAAAACACTTTCAAAACCAGATACGCGAACCACAAACAGTCATTCAAAAATGAAAAATACAAAAATCAAACAGAGCTGATAAAATACATTTGGAGACTCAAAGATAAAAAATAGACTACAACATATCATGGAAAATCATAAAAAGAGCAACATCATACAACAATATTTCAAAAAGATGCAATCTATGCTCCACAGAATAATGGTTAATATTATGTAAACCACACCCAGCAACCTTGAATACAAAAGTAGAAATAGTAAACAATTGCAGGCACAAATGGAAATCTTTGTTAGCGCACGCCACCTGAATAGACCCCAACAAGAACCACAGACCACACGTGAAGCGACTCGCACGTGCCAGAAATGGAATCAGTCCCGCACGCTATAAAAGACAGATAGCGTGCCCCAAAAGAATATCCTGGGGAGAGCGAGAGGTTCGAAACAAGCTTGTTGATTTTTAACACTTAATTTAAAAATAAAAAAAATATTCTTAACAATATATATATATATATTATATAAATATATATATATATAATATATATATATATATATATATATATTATATATATATATATATATATATAATTTATCTATATATATATATAGTGGGAAAGACTACAACTTTGGATTCTCTCTTGAGGGCACATAAGACCGTATGGCGAAAGCTTGGCTGTGTCTGGAGTGGCACTGTCTTCATCTGTCCGTGGGCAGGGTGGTTGGGTCTGTGAGGTGTGCTCGGCAGCTGGAGGGTGGTGTTTTTCGCCGGTGAGCTCTGCAGTCATGAAATACGGCTGGTACACCCATGGGGATGCTACTTAAGGCTGTTATGAGCTGCATCCTGTAGTCTAATTTACCTCTGTTCAGAGCAGTTATGTCCCTTGATATCTTAATGGAGTGTCCTGCGCGTGCCTGTACCCATCGTCAACACAGCGCAGCCTCCAAGGGTGGTACAGGACTGCTCTAAAGGGCAGGTGAAGACAGTGCTTCTCTGGTCTCCCCCAGCACCTTCGGTGTTTTCTTTTTCTTTTTCTTTTCTTCATATATATATATATATATATATATATATATATATATTATATATATATATATATATATATATATATTGAATTATAAACAAAGCTTGCTCTTATGTCTTAGATTGAAGAAATAGGGGAATGGGGGGAATACGCATTCATATCTGCAGTGGTAGATGATTCTGCCTAACTAACAGTATGTGCTTGAGTTGGTGAATGGGGAAAAATAAAATAAATGCTTCTCAAAATGAGCCTTCAGCAAGCTTATATTCTCCAAGGGGGAGACATCCTCCAATAGGGAGGAAACTCACTATCTTATAACTCCTGGTCATATACCGATATTTCGAAACTTGGTGGTTTCTCCTCAGTGACCGCGGAAAGTGGTAATTTGAATGCGTATCTCCCCCTATTTCTTCAATCTAAGACATAAGAGCAAGCTTTGTTTATAATTCAATATTTCTTGCAGTCATTGCAACACCAAGCTGCTCTGTAAGTTGCTGGAACGGTGCGGTACTTATCCTTGGAATTTATTAGTTTGTTGTATTTTAGTCCCTTGCGGTTCTTCCAAGAAGGGCCCCTATCACACTTGTGTCTTAAGGTATTTTTTATATTTTCTATTTTCACAAGAAAATGTAGCTTGTTTTGTCCTTTAGATTTTTTTTTGCTTTTAGATGGCCCCTTTTGGGTTTGGTTTTTTTGAAATCAACAACATACTACGGTATTCCCCCCAACCCTTTTCTGGGTTTGGCATTCTTTTTAAAAACTGAAAGGCAGGGGAGAAAAATTTACCACTTTCCGCGGCCCTGAGAGAAACCACCAAGTTTCGAAATATAAAAAAATGACCGGGGTTTATAAGATAGTGAGTTTCCCTCCATTGGGGAGCCCCCCCCTTGGAGAATAAAAAGTTTGCGAAGGCCTTTTTTGGAAAGCTTTATTTTTTTTCCCCCTTTCACCCACTCAAGCACTACTTTTTAGTGGGCAAATCCTACCACGCAGTATAATGCTATCCCCCTATTTCTTCAATTAAACATAAGAGCAAGTTTTTGTTTTAATTTCAATATTTTTTGCAGTCATTGCAACACCAACTCTCTGAAAAGTTGCTGGAAGGGTGGGTATTTACCCTTTTAATTTATTTTTGTTGTAATTAATTTAATATATATATATATTTATATATAATTTTATAATATAATATATAAAAAAATTATATAATAAGATGGTGATCAGGCTGTCTCCTTTGGGATCGTCTGCTGCAGTGGGGACAGGCAGACTTGGAGAGGGCCAGGCTGAAAGGGTATCCCTGCTCTTGGGAAGGGGCAACTTGGAGATGACCGGGTAAAAGGGGTATGCCTGCTCTGGTGGACAGGGCAATGGGGGATGGCCAGGCTAAAAGGGGTATCCCTGCTCTGGTGGACAGGGCAATTTGGAGATAAACCAGGCTAAAAGGGTATGCCGCTCTGTGGGACGGGGCGCTTGGGAGGCCCAGGCTAAAAGGGGGATCCCGCTCTGTTCTTCCAAAATGAGTTTTTGCTCCTTTGCCTAAATCGCCCGGGGTTTAAAAGTTTTTTACTCCGGATTGATCGGGTGCCAGGTTGAAAACTTTCCCAGCTTCTCACCAGGGGGGGGGACGATGCTACGCACTTCGTGGCCCTTCGGGTTTCTTTGAAGCGTTTCTGTGTCCTCCAAAGGAAACTGCCTTCCAGCAGTCGTCATAGAACAATTTTTTGGGGAAAAAGTTTTTGCCCACGAAATTTTGCACCCCACCATGGACCCATTAGTAATTGTCCTAAAGCCCTTCAGCATGATCTCCACAAAACAGAGTGGCTGAGCTTTGCCCCGGGGACGTATGCTGTCCACAGAGGGGTGAAAGTGTGTCTTCCGGTAAAGCTCGCAAATCTCGAGTCGTCCGGGCTTTGGGGAATGCGGTCGGGGAAACGTACCATTTGGGGGCAAGAACATACTAACAAACTAGGAGGGGGGGAAATAAAGCAAGCAATCAGTTTTTTAGTCTAGGGAGTTTGAATGTTTGGGGGGAATAGGAAGTTTAAAAAAATTTAAAGCTTCGAATTCAAATTTTTGTATTAGCCCGAAGCAGGGGGTGAACAAAGGACTCAGACATTTTTTACTTGAGCAACCTACAACTAATTGATCAAAAAATTTAACCCCAAACCATTTAAACAAATGACTATCATTTATTACCAACCCACCTATCTATTATCTCCAAACCAGGAAAAAAAATGGGGTGGTGGGGCACACAAAAAAAAGTTTACCATAAAAAAAGTACAGAACAACTAGCACTTTTTTTTTGGCACTGAGTACCCCACATGCCGTTTTTACACATTGCTTTTGAATTGGAAAAAAAAGTTGACAAAAAGTAATTTTTGGGTGACCAAGACTGCAATGGAAAGGGGGTTTTAATCTTTAGGTGAGCCCGATGACGAAAGGAAAGGGGGTTTTAAGCTTGAGGGGAGCCCGTGACTGCAAAGGGAAAGGGGGGTTTTAACTTGAGGTGAGCCAGAACGCAAGGAAAGGGGGTTTTAATCTTTAGGTGAGCCAGATACTGCAAAGGAAAGGGGGTTTTAATCGGAGTGAAAAGCCAGATACGCAAGGAAAGGGGTTTTAAACTTGGGTAGCCAATGATTTCAATGGAAAGGGTTCTAAGCTTTAGGGGCCGTGATGCAAAGGAACGGGTTCTAAGCTTTAGGTGACCAATACTGAAAGGGAAAGGGGGTTTTAAGCTTGAGGGAGCCCGTGACTGCAATGGAAAGGGGGTTTAATCTTGAGGTGAGCCAGATGACGCAATGGGAAAAATTTCTAATCTTGAGGTGGCCAGAGACTGCAATGGAAAAGGGGTTCTAATTTCAGGTGACCAGATGACTGCAAAGGAAAGGGTTCTAATCGTGAGGGACCAGATGACGCAATGGGAAAGGGTTTTAATCTTGAGTGAGCCAAACTGCAATGGAAAGGTTCAAATCTTGAGGGAGCCAGAGGACTCAAAGGAAAAGGGGTTTTTAACTTAGGGGAGCCAATACTGCAATGGAAAGGGTTCTAACCTTTAGGGGGCCAATCTGCAATGGGAAAGGGGGCTAATCTTGGGTAGCCAGATACTGCAATGGAAAGGGGGCTAATCTTTAGTGACCAATACTGCAAGGAAAGGGTTCTAATCTTGAGGTGAGACAGATGACTGCAATGGAAAGGGGGTTTAATCTGGGGAGCCCGATGCTGCAATGGAAAGGGATTCTAAGCTTGAGGTGAAACCCGAGACTGCAAAGGGGAAAGGGGGGCTAAGCTTGAGGTGAGCCAGATACTGCAAAGAAAGGGGTTCTAACTTTGGGGGAGCCAGATGACTGAATGGAAAGGGGTTCTAAGTTTAGGGGAGCCAGTGACTGCAAGGAAAGGGGGAATCTTTAGGTACCCGATGCTGCAATGGAAAGGGGTTTTAAACTTGAGGGAGCCAGATGACTGCAATGGGAAAGGGGGGCAATTTGAGGGTGCCAGATGATGCAAGGAAAGGGGTTCTAATCTTGAGGACCAGATGACTGCAAGGGAAAGGGGGGGTTCTTTAGAAGCCATCCCTCCCCCGAACTGCAAAAAATGTCAATATAATTAAGAAGTCTTGTGACTTTTTAACTCACATGAAAAAACAGCGTGGGCAAACGTGTTATCAAAGATATAAACAAAAATGCACTGCTTTCACCCCAAATAAAAATATCGGGGCAACACTTTCCCAAAATGCAAAAATTAAAGTACTCCCAGTTTATCTTGAAAATCTGACAGTCAAAAACGTCCTAAAAAAAATGCGTATAAATTACGTCACAAATCAAACCGCCATAATGATTTTTCACTGAGATAAACCCCTAATACTTTCGGTGTATTCCATAAAGAAGAAGAAACATTTTGGCCGTTACAGCCTTAGCAAAGGGTTTTCTGGTAAAATAAAACATCGAGCTTTCGTGACCCAAATGAACAAAAATCAAATTTTAAAAAATCGGCTCAGGAGTTTTTCTGGAGCGAGTGGAAAACCTTTTTACTACGGACAGACACACGGACAGACAGACACACAGACAGACACACAGGCAGCCTTTCTTCGTCCCATAGTAAAGTACTCCCTGTTCTATAAGAACTGGGAGTACAAAAAGGATACACGGGTGTTCGCACATTTCAGTGAAGGTCGAACGAACCGTGGAGCTTGTTTTTAAGTCAGTTCAGATCTCTTCTGGAAAATAATTCACGTCTGCACGCAGCGAAGGTGTCACTGGCCAGAACGTAAACCAGAAAGATGTCTCTACCGTCTAGACCTACCAACTATATTCG
>CM031609.1:95222201-95252201 GCA_018398815.1 Conus ventricosus
TAAAAAAAACAAAGTGAAACAAACTTTGTGTCATTTCATTAAAGCAAAAACAAAATTTAAAAAAACAAAACGCCCAACAAAAACGATAACGACGACAACAACAAAACAAATGTAGCAATAAAATTGAATGAAGAGATGCAAACTATAGCGGCTTTGAACATGTCCATACAAAGTTACAAATAATCAAAACTAATTACCTGAGTAGATAAGCACGCAGATTCGCTAATGATGAGTTTTTGTATGAAGAGATGCACAACCAAAGCACCTGTTCAAAGCCACAACTGTATATTTTCCGTGGTATCCATTATAAAAAAAAATAGCCAGTTAGAATACTCGAAGGCCTAGGAAAGGGTTGTTTGTTCTTAGGTGGACATCACTTTCAAAACACACAAAAAATAGACCACTGAACAAACAAAACAATCAAACGGAACAACCCACAGTAAAATGATAGTGGTGTTTTAATCAACAACACGAAAAAGGAAGACCCCAACGTCTTGAAATTATCGTCAAAAATGCAAATACAATCTTATATTCTGTTTTTGCCTGTCGAAATGGGAAAGAAGGAAAGGGAAGGAAGGAAGGAAGGGAAGGAAGGAAGGAAGGAAGGAAAGGAAGGAAGGAAGGACTACATAAATTATCCTAGTAAGTATGTCTAGATGATCAGGTCGATAAACAAAGAATTCTACTTTAAATAGACTGAATGAACACAGCACACTCAACATTATAAAATAGTATCAACATTCTACATTATAGACTGGAATGAACACAGCACACTCAACATTATAAAATAGTATCAACATTCTACATTATAGACTGGAATGAACACAGCACACACAACATTATAAAATAGTACAACTTCTACATTATAGACGGAATAAACCCACAGCACACACAACATTAAAAAAAATAGTATCAACATTCTCGTTAAAAGTCAAGTTTAAAACACTGACCACAACTTCTTGAAGTTAACGGGCTCATCAGTACAGCAAAACACGACAAAATTGAATATATGATAAGCCCCGCGCTCACATGGAGTCAGTTTTCAGATGGGAAGGAGGGCAAATATAAAAACGCGTTCCATCTAAGAGGATATAACAACAAAAGACAGACTTGGGAAAAGGTTCAAGTCTTGGAAAGATTTGAAAAAGGGGCCATGAAAGTACTTCTTCTCAGTGAGTGCTCCCGTTGGTGTTACTGTTCTCCCAAAGAAGAAGTTGAACAGGACCAGCAGATGGCATTCCTTACGCTCTGTGAAGAGCTCCTCAGCTTGCTTCCAATTGTTGGCTTATTGCTAAATAAAACACGCTCCAGTAAGCAGAAGAAACTCAGAATGTCAAAAAAGACCCTTTTGCATACACGGAAAGTGTCATTCCAAAGCATCTCGAGGAACTACGTCCAATGTGAAGGGTGCTCACCCCTTGAAACAATGATATACGACCAAACAACAAAAAACAAAAGCTCAGAGTTCAAGTCTCTCATACTTCCCCGTGCTCTTCTCCTTCTCTTAACAAATCTCCCCTCTCCCCCTTTTCTCTCCCCTCTCACTCTCGCTCTCTCTCTTTTCTCTCTCTCTCTCTCTCCCCTCTCTCATCTCTCCTCTCTCTCTCTCTCTCTCTCTCTCTCTCTTGTGCAACAAACTGTGTATAGAATTATACTGTCAAGAAGTTTTAGGACTAGTTGTAGAATTTTTACATATCGTTGTCATAGTATTACATACTTAATGTAAAACTTCTCTTTGAAAGAAAAGCATTTCCAAATTAAAAATGCTTTGGACACATGTCTTTTCGTTGCTTATAGACGGGAAGACCGACCTACAGACAGAAGGATTAAACGAGATACATACATACATAAATACATACATACATACATACATACATACATACATACATACTACGTACGTACTACGTACGTACGTACGTACGTACTACGTACGTCCGTCCGTCCGTCCGTTTCCCCCGTCCGTCCGTCCGAAACGTAGGGAATGTACATCGCAGTACTTTTCTACCAGAAATTTTTTGGGCAATTTTCTTTGCAAAATTTACATACAAAATACATACTTACATACTTTACATACAACTTTACATACATACACACTTTTATTTACGTATCCCCAAAAATTCCCTTTTTCATACATCCCTGCACTGTAAAAGGGACAGTAACGGGGATATTGTATTAATTATCCCCCGTTATAACCACCCCTTTCCCCCCCTTTTACTAAGTATGAACGCCCACAACAAAAAACACACAAAAAAAAATACAGTGCCCCAAACAAAAAGGGCTTTTTTTTGCATTCACACCCCCGCATTTCTCCCCCAACAGAAGGGCGGGAATTGAAAAAACCTTTTCCTTTATTATCCACACAGGCAGTTTTCCCCCCAACTTTCACACACCAAAAAAAAAAAAACAAACCCCAAAAAAAATCCAAAATACTATCAATACTCGCCCATAAAACCCAGGGCCCCCTTTAAATTAAATACCCGTGCACGATGTGTTTCACTTTTTACATATAAAAACCCCTTCCCTCAAGGTACAAATACACACCTCACCCCACCAAAGGTTTAATCCCCGGAAGGGAAAAAAGGGTGCCCTCATCACCCCCCGGGAAACCCCCAAGGCTAAAATTTCCAAAAAAAGGTTGATCCCCTCATAAACCGGAAAACCCCCCCCCCCCCCCCCCCGATGTCTCTTTTACAAAATGTATTCTTTTTTTTTTTTTTTTTTTTTTTTTTTTTTTTGCTAATTTTTTATATCCGGGTCAAACCCCCGGACACGAAAGCAAAAACCCCCAAAAGGGTTAAAACCCCAAATTTGTTCAAGTAACCCGCCCCCAAAATGTTGTACTTCAAACTTCTTCCAAGTCCCTGGGGGGTTTCTTGACACAGCAAAAAAAAAACCCCCCAAAAAAACTTCCCCAAAAAAAACAAAAAAAACCCAAACCACCCCACACACACACAAAAAAAAAACAACGGAAACCCACTTTTTTCCGATAGGGTTATGAAAAACGGGCCCAAAACCTTGCCCCGCCCACCCTAAAAAAAGGCCAAAACAAAAAAACCCTTTCACTGGAAGCGCTTTTCCCCCGGAAAAAGGAAACGTTGTAAACGGGGGGGAAGAACGCTTCCCCCCCCGGAAAACAAACCCACACCCCGGGGGAAACCCGCAAATGTAAAAGGGGGGGGCCCTAAAAAAGGGGGAACCCTGAGGAGCCCAAAATTTGGGAAAGGTGGGGGAAGGAAAAATGGAAACCCCCCGGGGGAAATTGCGGAAGAGAGTTGACGCCCCGCCGGGGAAAGGCATCCTGGGGGCTCCGGGTGGTCTCCATTTCCCGGCAGAGAAGTGGGCGGGGATGAAGTGGGGATGGGGGTTTCCCAAACTCCCCCCACCGGGAGAGGCCCCCTCCTCACGGATTTCCCCGTTTTTGGGGAGGTAACAAAAACTCCCCGGAAACCCTGTGCAAAAGGAAATTCTTTTTTACCACAGAAGAATAATTTATACTTATTTTTGGCTTCACAAAAGTAAATTTCCCGGTTTTTACATGTCAAAACCCCAAAAAGTGCGAAAAACAATTTTAATTTTAAAAATAATTTTTAAAATACCCCCCACCTTGACATCAAAATTCCACCCCAAAAAATTTTCCCCCTTACACAGAAAACCCAAAATTTCATTATTTTCCACTTCCTCAACACCCCCAAAACCCATAATTAAAAACCATTCCTTCAAAAAAGGTTTACACTATCTTTTTTAAAACATGCCCACGACTTCTTTTCCCCATCGAGGTCCCCAAAGGGACAATGATTCAATAAAATAAATTTCTTTCACGGCAACAAAACAAACGAACAATCCGACCTTTAGTGACGACAGAAACCGGGGTTCACAATTCAGGATGATTACTCAAAAACATGCTCAATAAAACCAAACACATTTCAAGAAAAACCCAAAATAATAGAAATTGAACCCGGGTACCAAATTTTCCTACGGGCCAACACAATTTTTAACCAAATGTCATAAAAAATTATCAAGCACTATGAAAATTTCCCCCCAATTACAAAAGCCGAAAAGGGAAATTTCCGAGCGCGGCATACATTGTCTACCACACCCCCCAAATGCTGCGGAAAACCTTTTTTGAATACTGGTGCACCCACAGTCGATTTAAAACAAATACATACATACATATTTACATCGAAGGGAGGCTTTGAGGCAAAATTCCCAAAAAAATCTTAGACACCCTTTTTTTATTATCATCTCCCTATTTTTTCTTTCTTTTTCTAATCGTAAAAACCTTTTACCAAGTAATCAAATTTAATACAACTATTGTATTTAACACAATCATGAGTTCACCTGCAAATTTTAATAAAAATTTTAAAAAAAAAAAAACAACAACTCTTTTATTAATATAACTACCCAAAAATTTTCCCCCTTTTCCGCCCACCCAACCCCGGTTTTTATTTCCAAGCGAAAAAACGCCAAAAGTAATTTCCACAAGACGTGTCTATCCGGGGGTACCACCACCCGTCACCTATCAAAAAACCCTCAACACCCCCCAGACACATCACAAGCAGTCTGCCCTCCGTACCTACACCACCCGCGTGAAAATTTCCCCCCTTTTTAAAAATTAAAATTTCCCGTCCTCCGAAACCAACGTACACTCTCAGAAAAAAAACCCAAATTTTTTATAAAATTTTTAAAACCCCATTTTTTCTTGACACCAGGGGGTCCACTACCAAGTACAAATATTATGTTTTTAGCGCATAAAGAAACCCGCTGTAACACTTTTCACCTATCTGTACAGTGTAGAACCGAAACCCCACTTTTTTTATTTTTCATTCCCATTTTTAGGGGTTTTTTCCTCGCCCTTAATTTTAAAATTAAAATTTCTCTTCTTTCAAATTTCCCCCCCTTTTTTAAATCTCCTCCTCTTAGCCAATTTCACAAAAAAAAAGAATCTTTAAATTTAAAAAATCAAATTTAAAAAGGGAAATCCCCCCTTTCCCGGGGAACTGAAACAAAAAAATTTAATAAAACCCATGTTTCAACAAAAAAACCAACTACCACCCTCCGATTTTTCCGCTACTTTTACCCCTCCCCTTGGGACCCCAACAGGAACGCCCACAAATGGACGACAACCCTCAGTCCCCGGGGGCCATTTGCCAGACACCCAAACGCCCTGGAACGGGCAAAAAACCCGTCGCTGAACCCCAAAAACACCAAACGTCAAGACGCGGGACGACACACGGGACAACCCCCTTTCAGTCCCCGGGGACACGGGCCAAAACCGCCAACCCCCTGGACGTGCAGAACCCGTGCTAAACCCCGAAACCCCCGACCGTTTCTTGGTACCCAAAAACCTTAAAAAAGTCGGTCGAGGGCAAAAACCAAGACTCCGGCCCCCAAAGGAAAAACAAACATGAGCCGAGGCCCCCCCAAACCCTTTCCGGGGGATAACGCCTCAGTTTTTACTAACTTCCCAGACACCCCAACGACACTCCGATTCACCTGGGGAAAATTTCAAAAGGGCGGGCACTCAAAACAGGGGAATTCCCCATACACATGGGAAAAAACCCCTTTTTTAAACGACTTATTTTTACAAAACGTAAACCTCACTATTCCGACAGCTTGAAAACTCCCCTTTCCCTCCCCCCCCCCAAAGGGTTTAACAGGTAAAAAAATTTCCCCGGGCCCGGTTTCACGCATTTCACGGTCACTGCCACCGGGCACTGGGGGGGGGTCACCCCTCCACAATTGTCACGGAGGCGATCTGTGTCATTTTCGTGCGTGAAAATTCCCCTTTCCCCCCAAGTTTTTAAAAGTATACCTTTAAAAAAAAACCTGAAGGAACGACAAACAAGTTTTTTGTGTTTTAAAAGCTTTTTGAAAAATGATAAATCCTTTTCCCTCTACTTTTTTAAAACTCTCGGCACGGGAACCCCTTTACCCATACGACTCAAGAAATCTGCCCAAAAATTCCACGCCCGGGGAATTGCCTCCACGAAAAAGGGGGAAAGGGGTTTTGTAGTAACAACCCCCCATGGGTGACCCGACCACTGGGATTTAAACCCTCTCCAAATATGAAGGGGAGTGGCCCTCGGTTAGAGGGGAATTTTCCCCCCCCAAAAAAAGGTGGGGTTAAACTTCTAAACCCCCCATACCAAGCCAAACTTCCTTTTCCCAATATGGAATATTTTCGTTCAGCTGGATTGAGCTTTTTGCGGGGCCACACTACAAAAAGGGACTCCCGTGGGTTTTTCCGGACAAAAGCACAGCTCCAAACCCCCCATTTCAGAGGATCGGTCTTTTAAAATTTGAACCGACTTTCCCGGGAAACGGGGTTAAAGGGCTTTAAAAGGGCGGCGTGCAAAAAACAATCCTTCGGGCTTCTGGAACGCCTCCTCACACCCCCGGATTCCAGAACGATCCCGGGGGCTTTTTCCCCCTTGGCAGGTCAGTGAGGGGCAACGCTTTTTCAAAAAACCCTGGGATAAACGTGGGTTAGAACCCAAACCAAAACCCCCAAAGAAAACTGCGTCCCTTGCTTTTTCCCCCCCCCCCCCCCTTTTTTAGCGGGCCGCGAAACTGACGAATGCCTCCTTTTTTGTCTTCCTCGGGCCTGAAAACCCCCCCTTCCAAAAGCCGGGTTACCCCAATAGGACCCCTCAGTTTTTCCTAACTCACAGGGGGAAGGGCCGGGGTAGTGAGACCCACTCTCGAATGCGATCCAGAACTGCTCCCCAATACAAAAAATTTGTTCTTCATTTGTCGAGGGTTTGGACCCCAACACATCGTCGTTAAAAGTTATCAACATCGTCTGTCCCAGGGGTTTTTGGAACCCAATTTCCCTTCTCATCCGATTTAACCCCCATGCCCCCAAAGGGTTCACAGACCGAAAGGCATTTTAAACCCCACTGTAATGCCCCTGTGGTTCGAGAACGCTGTCTTGGGAGGTCGTCTTCGTCAAGGGGTATTCTGCCAGTACCCTTTTTGACAGGTCAAGTTTTATGAAAACCCGGGGCTAAACCCAGCTTTGCAACAAGTACCTATTTCTCATGGGTTCTGCTTTAAAACTAAAACTATTTTGTTCTTTTCGACGGAAGTCAACACAAAAACCGAATCTTTCCATTTTTCTTTTTCACCAGCACTTTTTGGTAAAACAGTAGGGAGTTTACAACTTCTAAATGACCCCCCATTCTCACTCATCTCCACTTCATTCCCGAACACATTTCCTTGGGAATATGGGACGGTTTAGGGGTTTTTGGGACGTACCGGAAACCCCGGCCCGTCCCCTTTGATTCTCATGCCCCCCAACGTGGTAGCCCTGGAAAACTGTGAAGACATCCTGGAACTCGCCAAACCAATGCGGGCGGGCTGTTCCCTGAAAGATCGTTTTCAGAAACCCAATCAGTACACCCTTCTGCGGATTCTAAACGCAGCCAGTGGTACTCCGGGATTTCCTTTCCCCAATGGTGGGCCCGCCTCACAAGCTCTTCGTCCAAAACACCACTGTCGCCACTGCTGTGGGTTTCGTTTCCCCCTCCCCAACAAACGATTTCAACAGGTTGGCAGGGAAAAGGTTTCTCCCGCCCTCGAACTCGTATTTTTGAAATGGGGGGCCTCCCCCCCCCTTGGAAAATTACGGGAAAAAGGGCCCTTCCCAAACCAAGTTCCAACTTGTTTTTGTTTGGGCCCGGGCCCAAAACACCAGCACCCGGGCCCCCGGGTTGGATTTTTGGCGAGGAGGGGCTCGACTTCAAAATGGGGCTTATAGGTTTTTGCTGCTTTCCCTAAAATTTTCCGGGGGCTTTTTTTTCAAGTTTTCGGCGATTCTGTTCCTCGGGTTTCGAACACATATCCCCAAGTTTGTCGGGAGGGCCCGGGTTCCCGGCTTGGCCCAAAAGATCACCGCAGCACCTTAAATTGGCCCTCTTATCCTCTTTCCGTACAATAACTCGAACGGAGAAAAACCCGGGGCTTTTTTGGGGAATTTCCCTTACCAAATAACAGCGCAGGCACCCAAACGCCCCCATTCTTCGGGGTTTTCCCTTGAGTTAATCTGCGGAGCTTTTCTTAAAGGTACCATTGAACGCTCGATTTAAATCCTTTTGCATTGCGCTTGGTATGGAGTAGTCCCGCAAAACCCTTAATGGCAAAAACCCCGAACACCGCCTCATCATTTTTACTCGAAAACTAGAAACCTCGGCTTTAAAAACCGATGGGGAAATTCCTGCCCCGAGACCAATGGCAAACATTGCCTCAGCAACGGGATCAGTGGTTACTGGGCAAAGTGGGGTACCTCGGGAAATCCCTCGTGGCGAAGTCCACCTGAACCAGGATATCCCTTTCCCCCCCTGTTGCAGACAGGGGTTTGGCAATGGGGTCCCACTATATCAAACCGCCCCCCTTTCAAATGGTTTTTGATAAGGGCATCTTAAACAAGGGGGTCCCGGGCGGGACTCGTCCTTTATCCAGGGTACGTTTGGGAAATTCACACACGCCCTTTCACAAAACCTGCCTATGTCACGGCCCCCTTTCCAGGCCAATAGAAGTGGGGGAATATTCCCCTCCCTTTGTCTTTTTTCCCCCCCAAATTTTCCACCCATGGGAAAATTATCGGGGCCCGAGAGTTAGTACGGTTTTTTCCTTAGGGCTTGGGAACAAAAAACCCTGGGCTGTTTTTCCCCGCTCTCACTCTGTATTTTGGGACAAGAACTCGGTCTTCCACATAAAGGGAAACCCCTATTTCCAGGGGGGATGGAACACTAACTTTTCCTCTGCAGTCTTTTGGCACGTGCAAGGCTATCTTCCTTTTTCCTGCCCACGAATCACTAAATTTTTCGAAAACACCACATTGCCCCCTTTAAAGGGAAAAAGGGTTTGACCAGGCCTTTCCGGGGCTTGACCTGAGCACGAGCCCAACACAGCAACCGGGCTGTACTGCTCCCCTGTCATTACTGAAGAGTTTGCCCCCCGGATGGGGTTTAGGGGGTCTCCCCAGGATGGTGCTCCCCCTCACGGCTTATGAAATTCCCCACCAGTACTTCCCAAAACGGGACCCCTAAAAAAACCCTAAAACCTTCCCCCCCAAGTACGGCGTGTCCATGTAAAAACGGGCCAGGGGGTAGTGTGCTAGGGAAACCGGGATTCAGCCAAACAACCGTCTGAGTCCCCCCCCCTGTATAGGCATCACTTGGTACCAGCCTCCCCCGGACACGGTCTGCGATGCTCCGGGATTTTGGGATACCACTTGCCCATGACTCCCCTCCCACCCCCCCCTGCACCTGGGATTTTGGGAAAGGTTTCCCTGGAGCATGGCACCCCACAGCGCGGGGGGTGCTTCCGATTTTTACGGGCTCCCCAAAGACAGGGGAACTTTTTGGGATGGGCCACACCCCTCAAGATTTGGACAATTTCGCTGGTGTGCCCCTGGTCGTTTTGCATGCAAAAAAAATCACCCCCTCCCTGGGTTCCCCCTTTTGGGTGCCCACTGACCCGCTGGTGAGCCTCTCAAAATTTTAAACTCTCTCCCCGCTGCCCCTTGGTCTCTTTCGCTGGGTTTTTCCTTGGTTTGTCCCCCCCTAGGTGCTTTGGTTTTTTACCCGTTTAGGTCACTTTTTCACAGTTGGGGCCCCTTTTTCCCCCTCTTTGCCTAAATTTCCCTCGTGCTTCTGCTATCCGAGTTTCTTTTCCCAAAAACCCCTGCTTCAGCTTTTTTAGGACACGCTCGAGCACTTCCCTGACAAAGTCAGGAGTAAAAGTTCCAAAAAATTGTTTTTCCCCAAAAAAGAGTCTTTTTAGGGCCTCACTTTTGGGTTTTGTCTTTTTCCCCGGCCCGTAAACACACCACAAGACTGAAAAAAAGACTTTAGCCGGGTTTTTTTAAAAAATGCTGAAATTTTCTCCTACTTCCTTTTCATTCCCCTGGGAATTTTCCCTGCCCCAGCAAACTAACCGGGAAAAACTCTAGAAGCGCTTTTTTTCCCCTTTTGGTCGAAAAATTGCGGGGGTCAACGGCCTTCAAAGCAGAATGGCATCTCTCGCCCTTTCCCCCTCAAAAGAGCCCCTTTTGTCTAGAGGACCACGAGGTTTTTTTTCCAGCGGCCCCAACGGGCAAACCCCTCGAAAAAGGGGCCAAATTTTTTGTCCACGTCATCAGTATCTGTTAACGGATCAATCGCCCCCATTTGGGTTTTCGCCGGGCTTTAGCCCTTTTTCCTCGCCCCCTTCATTTTTGCTCTTTTAGTCTCAACTTTTCCTTTTCAAGGGCACGATCTCACTCGCCCGAAAAGTTGCCCTTTAGATCCAGCTCAAATTTCCCGGCATCCGCGTCCTTTGTCTGGTCCCCTCTCTTGACCTCTCTTTGTCTTCTGGGGGAAAAAAATCTCATTCCCCTTTCTTTTTCTTCTCTGCCAAAAAAAAGCCCCAAACCCCGGGCAAACCTCCTCTTCCCCTCTTCCTTTAAAAGCGGCTTCCCCCCTCTCCCAAGCTTGCGGCAGCTTCCTCTTCCCTTTCCCAACTTTTGCGGCAGCTTCCCTTCCTTCTCCTAAGTTTGGGAGCTAAAAATGGCAGCACTTCCTCTTTCCCGGGGAGAAACTTTCCCCTTTCCTGGGCAGCGGGTTCCTCTTCCTCCTTCTTTAACCCGGAGCTAACATGGGAGGGAGCTTTTCCCCTTCCTCTCTCCTAAGCTTGGCACTAACATGGCAAACAGCTTTTCCCCTTTTCCCGGCCCGGGAGCTTCCTCTTTTTTTTGGGAGCGGCTTCCTCTTCCTCTCTTCTAAGCTTTGGGTATTTTAAAACCCCGGGTAATCCTCCGCCCTTCTTCTCCTTCCATGACATTTCCCAACCACCTGTGCCTTTCCCAAAAGATAGCTTCCTCACTTCTTTTTAAAATTTCCCTTTTCTTTCATTGTCAGCAATAAATGGGGCCAAATTTTTACCCTTTCTCAATCCTAAATTCCCCCCTTTGGGGGTGAAAAAACGAACAGGGGGACTGTAGGGGAACACAAACTTAGCAACCCCCCGGAGATCTCCTAACCCAGGCTTCCACCGCAACGGTAAAAGGGGCATGGGGGTACCCCCCGGCGGGTTTTTTAAAGGGGTCGACACATCCCCTTTCTCCCCCACCCGACTCACAGGACTTACGGTACTTTGGGGACCTAAGCTTTTCGACGGTTTCCCGACGCCATTTCCACCGACTATCAAGGGCTCTTCCCAAAGGAAAAAACCAAATTTTTTTTTTTTTTTTTCTTTCCCTTTTTAAAACCCCCCCACGGACAAATTTACTCTCTCAACCGTTTTAAAACGAATATCTTTTATCGTCCAAAAAGGGGTGAATAAAAACAATTAGCACTTGGCAACCCCCAGGGTCTTTTCCAAAAAAACCTGTCTCCCAACACCCTAGGCAGATTAACTACTAATCAAACCTTTAAAGACCAACATTTGAAAACATTTTTATTTCAACATTTCACGTCAAAAATTTACTGACCCCTCAATACATTCCAATACTCATAAACCATGTAATTGGAAAAGAAAGAGGAAAACAAAAAACACCTTTATACCTCGGTTGCACCAACTCGAGACAACACAAACAAAAGTTCCTGGCAAAATATGTTACTAGGGTTGGGCCAAAAATAACCGCCCCTTCCTCCCCTAAAAACGGCGCGCTCCCCCCAACCACCCACGCGGGTACAATTACTTTTCCAATTCAAGTTTTCCCATCCACCTAAACACACAACAGATCCCCCTTTTTTTTTTTTTTTTTTTTTTTTTTTTCCAAAGAATTTATACCCTAAAAAAATCCTAATTTTTTTACCCCCCATTCCACCCTATTTTCACTGTAAAAAGACAGTAACGGGAATATGTAATTAAAAAATCCCCCCTTATAAACCCCTTTCCCCCTTTTTCTAATATGAAAGCCACCAACAAACCCCACACAAAAGAAAATACAAATGGGGACAAACAGAAGGCTTTATTTGCATTCACACACGCACTCTCCCCCACCCGGGAAAGGCAGATGAAACACCAAAAACCTTTATTAAACCGGGCACAAGGGGAGGGTTTTTCCCCCACCCTAAAACACACAACAAAAAACAAAAAAAACCCCAAAAGAAACCAAAAAATACTAACAAAACTCGACCATAAAAACACGGCCCCCTTTTTCATACCCGGCACGCATGTGGGTTTCAGTTTACCCTATAACAAAACCCCTTCCCCCGGAGGTACAAATACCCCACCCCAGCCCACCAAAAGGGTTTAAAACCCCAAGGGAAAAAGGGGGACTCATCCCCATTTCCCCCGGTAACCCCCGGCTGAAAAACCAAACAAAGGGTTTATACCCATAAACCTGAGATGCCCCCGCCATGTCTCTTTTTTCAAAATGTATTCTTTTTTGCAAAATTTTTTTATGCCGGTGTCAAACCACCCGGACAAAGAAAGTTAACCCCCAAAATTTTTCAACACCAATTGTTCAAGTAACCCGCACCCCAAAGTTTTTTCTTTCAATAAATTCAACCGAAGTCCCCGGCGGGGACTTTAACACAGGCAAAAAAAAAAAAACCCAAAAAAAAAAAAACTCCAAAAAAAAAAAAACAAAACAAAACCCACACAAAAAAAAAAAAAAACAACGCCAAAACAGCGTTTTTTCCCCTATGGTTATGAAAACGGGCTGCTTTACGGCGCCCCCACCTAAGCACCCCCAACCACCAAAAACCCTTTACTAAGCGCTTGAAAAACTAATAGGGAGGGGAAAGGTGACACGTCCCAAGAACGCGGTTCCCTCCCTACCGGCACCAACCACCCCCCCGAGTCACACGCTGATTTAATCTGCGGGGGGCCCTCAAGACGCTTGGGCCCCCTGCGAGCAGTTTAAGTCGGAGGAACTTTCCACACCCCCGGGGCGCGGAAAAAAGATACCGGGCCCGACCGGGAAAGCATCCTGGGCCCCTCCCGGGGGCGTCTCCACCCGGGAAGAAGTGGGCAGGGATGACAGTGGGGGTGGCGGGGGGCCCAAATCCCACCACCCAAAGGCCGACCCTCACGGAATTTTTTCCGGTAGGGGAGGTACCCCAAAACCGCCGGAACCCTGTGCAAAAGGAAATGTCTTATTTCCCCCCAGAAGAATACAGGTTTTACTTATTTGTTTTTCCCTTCCCCAAAAATAAATGATTCTCAGTGTTTACATGTCACAACCCCAAAATGCGACAACTAATTGGAAAATTTTTTTTCAAATTATACAACCAGCCACCTTTTACATCAAAAATTTTCACACCAAAAAGGGCCCTTAAACATTGTAAACCCCTTTCATTGACTTTCCATTCCATCAACAGGGCCCCAACATAATTTATAACCATTCCTTCATTTAAAAATGATTACAAATTTTGAATTAAAATGCCCCGGGCTTCATTTTTCCCCCGAGGTCTCCCAAAACAATGATTCAATAAGATTATTTAAAAATATTTACTGCCCAAAGAACAAAAAGAAAAAATCCGACCGTTATGACGAAAATTCGGTCACCCAAATTTAGGGTCATTTCTCAGTAAAAATGCCAATAGGGCCCCAAAACAAATTTTTGCAAAAACCAAAAAAAAGAATTTGGGAAACCGGGGATCCTAATTTTCCCAGCAGGACAAACAAAAATTCTAAAAATGTCATAAAAAAAATTTTCAAGCCCTATGACAATCACCAATTTTCAAAAGTCGACAAGGGTTTTCCGGGGCGCGCTATCATTTTCTTTCCGACACCCCAAAAGCGCGGACAAATCTTTGAATACTGGTGCACCACAGTCGCCCAAAACAATCACATACATACATATTTACATCGAATGTAGGCTTCTGAGGCACAATTCCCCAAAAATCTTAGACAAACCTTTTTTTTTTAACATTGCTATTTTTTCCTTCTATTTTTAATCGTAAAAACCCCATACCCAAATAAACTAACTAATACTACTATTGTATTTAACCAAAAACATGAGTTTACCTGCAAAAACTTAAAAATAATTGAAAAAAAAAAAACAAAATCTTTTATTAATATAACTATCCCTAATTTTCCTTTCCCCCCCTCCCAACCCGGGGTTTTTTTTCCCAAACGCAAACGCCAAAAGTTTAACTTTTACAAGACGTTTCTTTCCCAGGGACCACCACCCGTCACCTATCAATAAACCTCACAAAACGCCCCGCACAACCCCAAGGTCTCCCCCCCGAACCTAGCAACCCCACCGCGTGAAGTCTCCTCTTTTTATAAATTTTAAAAATTTTCCCCTCCTCCGGGGGGGTTTCCAAAGTACATTCCCGAAAACAACCAATCTTTATCAAACTTAAAAAAAAGATTTCTTGTACACCCCGCGACCCCTACCAAGTACAAAAATTTTATTCTTAGGCATCAGTACCCCCTGTAAAACATTCACCTATTTTTCATTAGAAAAAGCAACGCACATTATTTCATTCCCATATTTTCGGGTTTTTTTTCCCCACCCCTTAAATCCCAAAAATATTTTTTTCTCTTTTAAACTTCCCCCACGTTTTTAAAACTCCTCCCTTTTTAGCCAACTTTACATAAAAAGAAACTTTGCGAAAAAAAAAATCAAATTAAAAGGAAATCCCCCGTCCGGGGAAAGGGAAAAACAAAAGTTGATGAAACCAAAGATAAACCAAACAACCAACTACACAGCCCTCCAGACCCTTTCCCCCTACTTTACCCCCCCCCACCTTAACAACAAAAAGGAACGAACACAATTTGGGCGAAAACCCTCAGCGCCGGGACAAGCCAGGGAAACCAACGCCCGGGGGAAAGTGGGAGAACCCGTCGCTGGGAAAACCAAACACCGACAGGGCAAGACGCCCGGGCGACACACTGGGGCGACACCCTCAGTCGCCCGGGGCACTGCCAAAAAAGCCAACGCCCCCGGGGACGGGGCAGAACCCTCGTGAACCCGAAACACCGACCGTTTCTTGGGGAGCCAAAAAATTCAAAAGTCAGTGAAAGGGGATACCAAGACCCTGCCCCCAACGGCAGGGAAAAAACATGAGCACGAGGCCAACCCAACCTTCGCGGATAACGCCTCAGGTTTGTACTAACCTTTCAGACACAAACCCCGACACCCCTCCGGTTTTTTCCTCGGAAAAATCACAAGACAGCATCAAAATTTTACGGAATTCCCCCCTCACACGAAGAAATCCCGTTTCACCCAGCGTTAGTTTACAACAACCCCCTAAATTAAATTCCCACGAGCTTGACATCTTTCCCCCCTCCCCCCCCCAAGAGTTAAAAAGGTAAAGCAAAATTTCCCCGGGAGGATTCACGCACTTTACGGTCACTGCCCCCGGACTGGGGGGCACACTCCACAAAATTTTACTGAGGCGGGTCTGTGTCAAATTTGTTGGGGAAAACATGCATACAATATATTCCCAATAAACCCCAAACTCATTGTCTAGTTTTTTTTTTGGGTTTATTATTTTGGGTTTTTGTTTTTGTTTGTTTTTTCATTGTTATTGCGTTGTTGTGTCAGTTTTCCTTTCATACCTATGATGCAACCGCAACCCGAACAGGCCAATTTTCCAAAAAAAAATTGCTTTTGTTCACAAAGGCCCTGCTTTTAAGCAGTCTAAAACGCAGATATGGACAATAAAAAAATTATTCCTCCTGGAAGCAAAAAGATTTAATTATAAAACAGTTTGTTTGTTTTATTGTTGTTGTTTTTTTGCTTTTTTTTTATGCTGCCCTTTAGTTAAAGATAAAAGTAGGGTTTTGTTCTGTCCCAAAGGGGAAACTGTTGATACGGTACAGTCCCGTTGACTACTATTGGCTGGCGGGCTGGAACATCTGTTCGTCCTTTTTCCAGGATAGGCAGGGTCTGTAGCCCTTTTTGTCATTTAAAACGGTTTGGATTTGTGTGGTCGTTGTCCCCAAAAATTGGGCGCCACTTACAAATATTTGGGCCTCTGACCGGCTGGAAAAAATAAGTTTCAGTCCCTTTTGTCCTTTGACTGGGTTTCCCCTTTTTAAAAGTCTTCAGTCCTCGAATGGTTTCCTTTTACAGGGCTTTAGTCCTGTGGGGGGCTGGGGGTTTCCTTTTTTACAGTCTTCAGTCTGGGACTGGGGTTTTTTTTGTACCCGTCTTCAGTCCCGTGCTTTGCTGGGGGGCGTGTTTCAGTCCCTTGTCCACGGGGCTGGTTGACATCCGTTAAGTCCTCTGTCCTGTGATGGGGGTGGGCCCCTGTGGAGCTTCTGTTCAGGGATTGGCAGGCTTTTTTCTGGACGCCTATGGGGTTTAAAGGGCCCTTTTCCCCTTTCCCGCCCTTTACTTCTCGGACAGGTGAAGGGATAACCCTTTTTTTTTCTCCCAATTGCAAGGAAAGAACAAACAGACGAATCATTTAACCCAACACATAGATGACGGTTTAATAAAAAGGGGACTGAAAATTAAAAAAAGGGAAAAAAAAAACTTTTAAAAAAAATCAAAAACGAATTCAGCTTTTTTTTTTAGTTAAAAAATTTACCTCATCTTTAATGGGAAAAAAATACGAAATGAAAGTTGTTTTACATGGTTTTGCATTTCGAAAGGGAATCTGTCCGATTTTTCCCTTTCCGTAAATTTTTTATTTTCCCCATGCATTTAAAAAAAAAAAAAACTTCCTCTGGGTGGTTAAAAAAGCCAAACCCGTATTTAGCGCTCCCCTTCTTTCCCTCTTCCCCTCCCCCCATCATCTTTCCCTTTCTCCACCCCCCCCTCTCCTCACGCTAAACCCATCCCAAACCCCCGGTTCCTTTTTTGTGGGTTTTTTTTGGGGTTTTGGGGGCATCGGGGCCCGTCCCTAAAACGAAACCCCTTCGTGAGGGACGTTTCCCTTTCCCCCCATGGGGGCAATGGCTTGTCAGCTTATTTTAAAATGAATTTTTTTTTGGGTTTGGGGGTTAAATGGTGGGGGTGGCCGCTAAAAAACTATACACATAAAGACAAACAATACAACAGGAAACCCTACATTTTCATGTAGAGTTCCAACCCAAGAAAGTCCGGAAATCATAAAGGGTTTGAAAATTTGTCAGCTTTTAAATTTTCAAAGTTTTTTAAAAAATTTCATTGCGCAAAACAGTTAAGCTTTTCACAAAGTCTTTAAAAGGATCAAGAGATCGCAAATTTCAATCACTTAACCCCTTTTTCTTTTTCCCTGTTTCTCTTTCTGCACGCTGAGACTTTGGAAAAAAACAGGGGGATTATAATTTAAAGCTGGTTCCATTATTTGGGAGGGCGAAAATCGGGGGGAGGCTGGCCATCCATCAAAAGGGGAAAAAAAAAAAAAAAAGAGAGAGAGGGGAAAAGAAAAGAGAGAGGTAGAGAGAAAAGAGAAAGGGGGGAGAGAGAGACATAGGGAGGGAAGGGGGAGAAGAGAGGAGAGAGAGGGGAAGGGGAAAAAGGGGAAGAGGGGGGAGGGAAAGGGAGGGAGAGGACATAGGGGGGGGGAGCGGAAGAGAGAGGGGAGGAGAGAGGGGAGGGGAGGAGAGAGGGGGGGAGAGAGAGACAAAAAGAGAGAAAGAGGAGAGAAGGAGAAGAGAGAGGGAAAAAGAGAAAGGGGAGGAAAAGAGAGAGGGGAAGAGAGAGAGGGGGGGAGGGGGAGGGGGAGAGAGGAAGGGGAGAGAGAGAGTTTCAAGGGTTTTTTTTGACTAAAAATAAGAGAGAAGTATGGGCAACCTCACCGTTTTTTTGATTTTGGATTACCCGTGATTTTTGAGTTTGCCCAAACACACAAAAGTGGGAGGACAGAATCGAGATTGAGATCGACATAGGAAGAAAGGATGGGGGGAAGGAGAGGTGGAGGGGGGGGGGGGGGGGCATGGAAGGGATAGGCCTCTGATCAGGTCAAAGCCAGATGCAATTCCTTGATGCTTAGGCTGGGGGAGAGGGATGAGGTGTGTCTGTTTAATCTGGAATGCTGCATATAGACAGGCAAAAATAAGACCTTTTGGCGTGGGCGTGCTGTCATCATACACAGCTGATGCATTTTGTAAGTTCCATGCTAAAGGAGAAAGCATCTGATAGGCACATATTATGGGATTTGAGTATTTTACTTCTACATGGAAGACAGAGAAGGTACAGAATTGCAGACGCTGAGAACAGGGCTCCTGAGAAAGAAACACAAAGTGAGACTGGGAGAATATGGATGGGCAGAGGCAGCATGAGTATTCATCGACCCACTTAACCCTGAGCGGAAGAGATAACGTTTCACCCAAGACCTTATGGGAAGGGAATGGCGACAAATAGAAAGGGAGGCTACTTTCAACGCCCATCACCATCAAGCTGATTTATGGCCCTTTCTACAACCAACGGCCTTGCAACCGTATGGGTGGAAAGTCGTTCACACATATTGGACTTTTTGTCGGTTTGCTTGTCCGTGTTTGTCCCGAAGTGGGTGGACGTTGATATATAGTCTGTTTCAATGCTACGGTCTGTAAGATGAGAAAGGGAGTGGCAACATCTATGGGTATTCAATCAACACACACACAAACACACACACACACACACACACACACACACACACACACACACACACACACACACACACACACACACACACACACACACACACACACACACACACACACACACACACACACACACACACACACACACACACACACACACACACACACACACACGCACGCACGCACGCACACACACACACACACACACACACACACACCACACACACACACACACACACACACACACACACACACACACACAACACACACACACACACACACACATTCAAACGTTGTTCCAATACTGCTGCCACCTCATAATGCCTTGGAACTAGAGCTTAAAGACGCAAACGCAGCTGTCCATGATATTACTGAAATAGGCAAAATCAGGAATGGCTGATGCAGATATTTGTGGATATAGTATTGGAATGAGTAACGTTTCTTCTAGAGAACAGAGGATGATGATGGAGGAGGGTGGGTGGGACTGGACTGGCGCACGAATGGTGGGACCACAGCCACCACCACCACAACCACCACCACCAACAACAACAAAAGCAACACACCCAAAACTTTTAAAAAATGGTACCTGTCTAAGAGCCTTGGGATATGTTTAGCTTACAACAAAGGGGTGGTTCTCCCTTGGCTGGTGTTCCTTTTTTTTGAGTGACCCCTCGGAAAAAGATATTTGAACGATTGACAATTTAGGTTGGAGGTTTAAGTTCGTTATGTCCCCAATTCTCTGTTTTCATGTTTATGTTTAAATCCCCCCCCCTCTCTCTCTCTCTCTCTCTCTCTCTCTCTCTCTCTCTCTCTCTCTCTCTCTCTCTCTCTCTCGCTCTCTCTCTCTTTATGATTGTTGTTGCTTTTGGCGGTTTGGTAGTGGAATCCTACTATTTCCTCCCTGGAATCTGCTAGTGGTAGTATTCCAATGCCACTGCAGAGCGTTTACAGGCGGGTTCCTTTACGAGCCCATCTTCTGACAATGTAAACTCACTCTCCCGGTAAACCTGAAATACAACAAATCAATTTTTATGTTGAAAGTTCACTTATGCTGTGCTCCACTTTCAATCAGAGAAATTTAAATTTGCGTTTGTTGAGCGATTGGGTGACAGCTGTGCAGTCTCCTTCTATAACTATTGGTTGACAGCTGTAGCAACTGTAACAATCTTCTGTCAAGTAATTGGTTGGCAGCTGCACGGTTCGCTGACAACTGATTGGCTCGCAGCTATTGCAGCTATGCTGTCTTCTGTCCGTTGGTTGGCCGGAATGTCTAGTCAGTTCACTGACAACCCATCAGCGGGACAATTTTCTTTACAGTGATTGATCGTACATACGTCTGTCCATGTATTGGTAGAGGGTTGCATATCACTCTTTCCTTTCCATTGACTGATTTTCAGCTGTACCTTCTTCTGTCGGAGACTGGTCGACAATAGCATATCGAGGGTCAACTGCCAGAACCCACTATCTCATACGTAAGAGAGATGCTGTGTTCTGGCAGTCAACCCTCGATATCATTTTGTCCATTTTTCAGCAGTAATGTCTACTATCCACTGATCAATTGTCTGCTTTTGGCCCTTTGGCTACTGCCTACTGATTGGTCAGTGGGAGTAAAGTCTTGTTAATTCACTGGTCTTCAGTTGCAAAACCTTCTGTCTAAAGACAGGCTGACTGCTGTGTTCTTTTCGGTCAAATAGTAGACTGGCTGTTGCATAGTCTTCTGTCTATGAGACTAGCGAGCTGCTGAGCATTCTTTAGTCTAGTGATTGACTGGTTGCTGTGTTGGCTTCAGCTCAATGACTGATTGCTGTGTTGTCTTCAGCTCAATGACTGGTTGCTGTGTTGTCTTCAGCTCAATGACTGGTTGCTGTGTTGGCTTCAGCTCAATGATTGGTTGCTGTGTTGTCTTCAGCTCAATGAGTGGTTGCTGTGTTGTCTTCAGCTCAATGATTGGTTGCTGTGTTGTCTTCAGCTCAATGAGTGGTTGCTGTGTTGTCTTCAGCTCAATGACTGGTTGGCAAATATATAATGGTGTGCTGATGCTTGGTTAAAAACTACACACGATTCTGTCCAGAGATTGGATTGAAGATGTACAGTCTTCTAAGCTGAGACTGGCTGGCATCTGTACACTCTTCTGTGCAGGGGTTGGCTGGCATCCATAAAGTCTACTAGACAGGCATTAGCTGATACAGTACTATCTTTTTTTTTCCTGTGAATGGCTAACAAAAGCACGGTCTTGTGTCAAGTGACTGGTTGATATAATTATGTAATGTCTTCTGTCCAGTGGTTAGCTGGCCTATGCAGTCTTCTGTCCAGTGATTGGTTGATATAATTATGTAATGTCTTCTGTCCAGTGGTTAGCTGGCCTATGCAGTCTTCTGTCCAGTGATTGGTTGATATAATTATGTAATGTCTTCTGTCCAGTGGTTAGCTGGCCTATGCAGTCTTCTGTCCAGTGGTTGGCTGGCATATGTAAATCTTCTGTCCAGTGGTTGGCTGGCATATGTACGTCTTCTGTCTAGTGGTTGGCTGGCATATGTAAGTCTTCAGTCCAGTGATTGGCTGGTACATGTACAGTGTCCTGTCTAATGATTGGCTAGTATATGTACAGTCTTCTGTCCTATGGTTGGCTGGCATCTGTACAGTCTCCTGTCTAGTTATTGGCTGACATATGAACAGTCTTTGTTCTGTGTTTGGCTGACATGCCTAGTCTTTTGCCCATAGATTGGCTGGCATCTTTCAGTCTTCTCTGCAACGATTGACTTGCTTCTGTACGATTTGTTCGAATATTAGCTGGCATGTGTACAGACTTCTGTCCAATAATTAGCTGGCATCTGCAATCTTCTGCCCAGTCTTTTGCTCAGAGATTGGCTGGCATATGTACCATCTTCTGTTCAGTGATTGGTTGGCATATGTACGGTCTTCTGTTCGGTGATTGGCTGACATGTGTATGGTCTTCTGTTCAGTAATTGGCTGGTATTTCCCAGAAGCCCATGGGAAACAAATCCACCTCAACTTCAATATGATCGAGAGTTTTGGTGTCTTAATGGGTTAGAAGTCAAAAAGGGATATCTGTCTGATTTCCGTTCTGCCATTATGTTTGTGCCAATGCATCAAAAAGAGTAACGTGCCCTGATGCCCTCCCTACATCTTCCATACCTATCATGTTTCATTTTTCCACCCCAAACCCAAACGTTCATGCTAATCTCCATCCCAATCCCCTTATCTGCTCTGCCTACCCTGCTTTGGCGATGGGAGCATCCAATGTTCGTCGTTGATCGATTCTGTGAGGAATGCATATCTCCGAATGGTTCAATGTCTTCTAAATTCATTTGAAATTATTTTCCAAGGGCGTGGGGTCGGGTCACAATATACATATAAAGTTTAAATATACAAAAGCAGAAGAGACAATTCTTATACTGTATTCCAACCGACAGAAAGGTTTGTGGAATTATGTGCTTGGCATTTTCCAGCATTATTTTTCCATTGTCCAAATGTCACTGTGGCAAAACAGTTTAGCTCTGAAATGCCTTAAAAGGATCAAACGGTTGTGAGTGTCAATCACTTAACACTTTTTCTTTCCATGTTTCTCTTTCTACACGCCGATACTGGGTGGAAAGAGGCAGTAATGATTACATTCAAAGCTGGCTCTATTACGTCTGGAAGGCGAAGATTGGAAGTTAATAGCCATCCATGAGAGAGAGAGAGAGAGAGAGAGAGAGAGAGAGGAGAGAGAGAGGAGAGAGAGAGAGAGAGAGAGAGAGAGAGATGAGAGAAAAGGTAGACATAGAGAAAGGAGCCATGAAAGAGAGAGAGAGAGAGAGAGAGGAGAGAGAGAGAGGAGAGGAGAGAGAGAGAGAGAGAGAGAGAGAGAGAGAGAGAGAGAGAGAGGAGAGAGAGAGAGAGAGAGAGAGAGAGAGTTAGTTTCTTATGTCCTGTTTTGCGTGTAGGAAGGGGAAAAATAGATTGGAAAAATTTGATGGGGAAAACCGCTTTTTTTTTTCAGATGGGGGGGTTTTTTGAAATGTTTTTTCAATTTGAAACAAGGATGATGGCAAAAAGAACAGAAACGAGATGGCATAGGCGTGGAAAGGGGGGTTTGGGGGGGGGTGGGGGGGGGGGGGGGGGGGGGGGGGGGGGGGGGGGGGGGGGGGGGGGGGGGGGGGGCTTTGAAGGAGGGGCCTCTGGTCAGATCAAAGCTCGATGAAAAATCCTTGCGTATGCTTAGAGGGGGGGGAAGGTTGTTTGTTTAATCGGAAACCCGTATATAGATACCCAAAAATTTAAAAATCGTTAGCTGGGGGGAAGAGGTTGGCTTACTGTCAACATAATACAAGCCTAAAAGGGCCCATGCTAGGGGAGATAACTTTTGATGGGCAACATCGGGGCTTTAAGTATTTTACTTCTAACGAAGACAGAGAAGGAAAAAATTATTGGAAAATTTTGAGAAAGGCCCAAGAAAGAAATAACCGTAAGACGGGACAGAATGGATGGACCGAACAGCGCGAGCATCCCCCCCCAACAAACCCAGACGGGGAAGAGATAACGTTTCACCCAAGACCTTAGGGAAAGGGGAAGGGCGACAAATAGAAGGGGATGTTTTTTCAAGCCCATCCCCATCAAGTGATTTATGGCCCTCCTACAACAACGGACTTGCAAGGTCTGGGTGGAAAAAAAAAAAGGGCAGAAAATTTAAAAAAAAGATTCGTTTGAACAATTGGAGTCTGATCCCTCTTTCCCTTTCCCTTTAAAACCTTCCCGTTCGACAGACCAAGCTGAAAGTTGTTCGGGTCAAAAAGGGAAACTTTTGTCAAATTAAAAATTAGCCTAGTTTTGGGCCCAATCCCCAAAAAATGCGGTTTTGTCGTAACGATATGAGCTATTGGCATTTTTATCTTCTCCCTTTCCTTTATTACTATCCCTTCCGCACCCCCCCCCCCCCCCCTTTCCCTCGCTTTCCCAACATCCCACCGCCATCGCCTGTGTTCTTTCTGCTTTGATAACAAAAAGGCAACATGATGTAGGACTTTCCTTTTTTTGCAGGTTTTTAAAAAAAAAGTCCGTTGTGTAACCTATATTCAGTCAAAGAATGTCACAACACGCACACAACACACACACACACCACACACACACACACACACACACACACACACACACACACACACACACACACACACCACACACACACACACACACACACACGGAAAAATAGACAGGACGACAGGAATTTCGTATAAACAGTGCTGAGCAACGAAATGCTGGTAAAGTCGTATGACCGATTTCTCGAACATTAATTTGACATGAAATACGCAGAGCTTGTAGCTGCAAAACGGTGTAATTTGTCGGAGACCTAGAAACAATCAAAGATCGTAGGCTACGATTACTTCCACTTGTTTCTTCACAGATCTTTCCCTTTCCTGTCTCTGACGCTTGAGCAAGAGTGTGGAATTATTACAATCAAAACTTTTCTTTCTTTGGGGAGAGAGAGGAGAGAGAGAGAGAGAGAAGAGAGAGAGAGAGAGAGAGAGAGAGAGAGAGAGAGAGAGAGAGAGAGAGAGAGAGAGTGAGAGAGAGAGAGTTTTACCGTCTCATTTCGCCCCCACGAAAGAGAGAGAATTAGGAAAAGAATGGGTAGGTCACACTGTCACAAGTGGTGGATTGTTGGAATTATTGAGGTTTTCCATACCAAGGATAATGAGAAGAAAGACAATGAAACGAGGTCAAAGTCGCGAAGGCAGAGACAAGGGGTGGGGGGGGGGTGCATGAAAGCGATTGGCGTCTGTCCGGTCAAACCCGAACACAGTTTCTCATAGGTGTGTGTGTGTGTGTGTGTGTGTGGTGTGTGTGAGTGTGTGTGTGTGGTGTGTGTGTGTGTGTGTGTGTGTGTGTGTTGTGAGTGTGTGTTGTGTGTGTGTGTGTGTGTTGTGTGTGTGGTGTGGTTGTGTGTGTGTTGAGAGTGTATCTTTAATTTTGTATGTTGCTTATTGATGGCTGAAAAGATCTTTCACTGGTAGACAGAGCACTGCCTAATATATTGTCACTACATATAACTGATGAGACCAAATTTTTTCAATGCTGTTGTTGAAGGCCTCCGACAGCCACTTTATAATGGCCAGTGAAGTAGGGCATGTGGGTATCTTCCTTGTTATCTCCGATAGCTTTCAGTTTCAGTTTCAAGTAGGAGGTGTCACTGCGTGTGGAGGAGAGAGAGAGAGGAGAGAGAGAGAGAGGAGAGAGAGAAGAGAGAGAGAGAGAGAGAGAGAGAGAGAAGAGAGAGAGAGAGAGAGAGAGAGAGAAGAGAGAGAGAGAGAGAAAAGAGCCATGAAAAAGAAAGCGTGAAATTGGAACAGAATGGAAACAGCCAAGATGGAGTCAGCATTTATCGCCCCTCCACTGCCAGAACCGGAAGAGGTAACATTACGTCTAAACCTTATGGGAAGGGAATGGTGACTAATCGAAGGGAGACTACTTTCAAACGCCCATCACCTATCGAGCTGATTTATGACACTTGCTACCATTCATGGCTCTTTCAACCATCTGGTGAAAGTCGTCCAAACCTACCGAGCTCTTTGTTCCGTTTTGCTGGTCTGCTTGTCCTTCCAGTGGCTGGACGTTGACAGAAGGCTTACGTCGATAGCACGGTGTGTGAGGTGAGGGATCAAGCGGCAATATTGATGGGTATCGGACTGATGCTGCAGACATTGCATGTCGTCTGATGAAAGATATCTTGCTCTGTATATGTTTGCACACACAAGCACGTGTGTGCGTGCGTGCGTGCGTGCGTGTGTGTGTGTGTGTGTGTGTGTGTGTGTGTGTGTGTGTGTGTGTGTGTGTGTGTGTGTGTGTGTGTGTGTGTGTGTGTGTGTGTGTGTGTGTGTGTGTGTGCGAACATGCTTGCGTACGTGCGTGCATGCGTGCATATGTTTATGTGTATAATACTTTGTATGTGCGTGCATGCGTATGTGCATGATTCCTCTCTCTCTCTCTCTCTTCTCTCTCTCTCTCTCTCTCTCTCTCTCTCTCTCTCTCTCTCTCTCTCTCTCTCTCTCTCTCTCTTTTGTATGTATGTGTGTGCTTGCGTGCGTGAGTGCGAGCGCGCGCGCGCCCATTGTGTGTGCAATTGAATGTGTGTGCCCATGTGTGTGTGTGTGTGTGTATGTGCGTGCGCGCGCGCGCGCGCGCGCGCACGCGGTGTGTGTGTGTGTGTGTGTGTGTGTATGTGTGTGTGTGTGTGTGTGGTGTGTGTGTGTGTGTGTGTGTGTGTGTGTGTGTGTGTGTGTGTGTGTATGTGTGTGTGTGTGCTATCACATCTTCAGCTGTATTATCCCCACAACGCTTATTCCTGCTTCCTTACCTTACACCCTCCCCCCCCCCCCTCCCACACACACACACACATAAACACACGTTTACACACGCACGCACGCACTCACTCAGGGACGCACGAACGCACGCGTCTTCGCGCACGCACACATGCATATATGCACACACACACACACACACACACACACACACACACACACACACACACACACACACACACACACACACACACGAAAAAACAAAACACCAAACTGAGGAACGCCATATACTGAAACTGGTTCATCGTTCAATGATAATCTAACTTTGAAACAATCGGGACGTCTGCAAAATGCATCAATGTAGTAAGGCAACAAAGCGGCGAGAACCAGAGACGCTGCCAGACTGCCACGTTTCTGTTCCGGAAAAGTTACAGGACGTACGCTTGGGTGAAGAGCCAGGGTCATACGTTGAAGTTTGAAAGTATTTAGTATTCCTTTTCTTTTCTTTTTTTTTTCTGTGAACGTTTACTCAAACGAATTCACTTTACTCTTCTTCTTCTTCTTCTTCTTCTTCTTCTTCTTCTTCTTCTTCTTCTTCTTCTTCTTCTTCTTCTATTTCATCATCATTATCATTATATTTATATTTTTTATTATTATTATTATTATTATTATTATTATTATTATTATTATTATTATTATTATTATTGTGTTCTGTTGGTAAGATAGAAATCGAAAAATGATACTGTGTTCTCGTCCTGGAGACGGACAAATAAAGTTCATTTTTAGGTACAATTTTGTGTTCGACAAGATCAAAAGCCTTCTTCAAATTAAGAAAGACAGCACCTGTTATTTTGCTTTGATTAATTGCCGATAACCATGTGTGGCAGAAATTAAGTAAAGCAGTTTGACAAGAATGCTTATGGCGGAAACCCGACTGACCATCGTGGAGACGTTTAGTACTTAGTATACTTTGTTTTTCAAATGGCGTTCATACTGCACAGATGAGAGAAATCGGTCTAAAATTGTTGACGTCTGAGAAGTCTCTTGACTTGGGCACAGGAATATTGCTTGCCGATTTAAGAGCAGGTGGGGCTTTGCCGTGTTCTGTAAACATATTGTATCTGAATGTTAAGGTTTCAACTACAGAGGGGTGAGCAAGTATTAAGAGGGAAGCATCTATTTTGTCGGGCCACAATGATTTTGCTTGTTCTTCAGACCGACACTGAGAACGTCGAATTCATGGACAGCAAGCACAGGTGTTTTTAGTGAATGATACATTTTGAGTTTTGTGTTCGAGAACGTTTGGAGAGGTGATGTGGGAGACCACACACACACACACACACACACACACACACACACACACACACACACACACACACCACACACACACACACACACACACACACACACACACACCACACACACGTCATTAATTCTCATGCACAATGTAGGGGCAATGTAGTTTTCCGTGGCGTGCGCTTTATCCGATTTTGCAATGGACTCGGATAGATTTTTAAAGTGATCATTGAAAGAGTTTGATGAGCACTGAAAACGGGTCGGTGATCTGCCATGTGATCTATGTGTTATTCCATTTTTTGCATACCATGGTAAGAATATGTCTTTATTAGCCGTTAACGTGTTGTTGATTTTTTTTTCTTTTCTTTTTTACGTGTGAGCATCTGCGTAAGTTCCCCCCCCTCCCCCCACACACCCCCCCCAAAAAAAAACACTTTTATTTTCCATTAAAGTTTCTCTACATATAGTTTTAACTTTTCACAATCGAGACGATAAAGGAAAATATAACTAAACCCTGGACACAATAAAGTACAGACACAATCAATCAAAACCATATATAAACACACAAAAGAAAAGTATGAAAAACTGCCAGCCATTCCAATAAAAATGATTTATCATTGATATGTTGGTTTCCTAGTGTATAAAGAAGTGATTTTTTTAAATGAATACGTAGACAGCATGATTATATACCTTTAACTGGTTTGGAGGTTTTTCTTATTTATTTTGTTTTCTTTTGTTGTTGTTGTTGGTGGTGTTGTTGTTGTTGTTTTGTTTTGTTTTTAATCAAGCATATATTTTCATGTTTACGTTTCTTTACTTTCAATTAGTTCTTTATAATTATACCTGTCAGTGTCAAACTTTATCATGTTAAAGTTAATATAATCGATGTACTTTTCTGTTTTAAACATGTTTTTTTTAAATAATCTATTTAACACATTTACATGAGGAGAATTTTTTTTTAATTTACATTTGTAAATATAGGATTTAGCAAACAGCAGGATAAAGTTCAACATTCTGTCAGATTCTAACCCCGTATCGTGTCCAAGCAGCACTATTTTTTCGTTTAGAAATGAGCTTATCTGGATACATACATCTATAATTACTTGTTTAAATTGGTCCCCAAAACCATTCATATGTATACATCTGTAGAACATATATTCTATGCTATCAGTTTCTTGCTGACAATATGTACATTTGTTATCCGATTTGACACCCACGCACAACAATACTACATTTGCTGGTAAGATTTTATGTATTAATCTCATCTAAAGCTACTTCAACTTTGTTTTGTGAATCTCTTGTATTAGTTTAACAGGTTTTTTTGCCAGTTGATTTGTGATTTCAATTTATAATTCCAGTTATGCCAGCATTTTGGTTTTGAATCGTCCTCTACAAGGATTTCGTAATATGATGGTGCTCCATTTTTCACTGAATGTAAGATTTGTACAGTTTTGGAATCCTTAGAGTTTTCGTTACTTTCCTCACGAATGTTCAGTGTATTAACAAAGCTTTTTTTTTTAATAAGTGCTTAGAAAGTTAGTTCGTATGTTGTACTTGTCGATAAATTCAGCATAGGTCAAATAACTGCCATTTTCTTTGCACAGATCTCCAATACCACATACATTATAATTCATCCAGCCATTCTTATTTAATAAATGCTATTCATATTTATTCTGTCATTGAAAAATAGCGGCTCTGCTAGAGTTTCAGACGCGTTAGTGGGTTTAGCTATATTTTTGTCCCGAGTGACAAGGCAATTCGGTCCGAGTTAATCCTGTTTTTGTACAATCCCTTCATCTATGAGATGTTGTCTCTAGTTTTATTATCCATCCTAATTTCAAAGCTTGCATCAAACAGTTTAAATCTGGAAATCCGATGCCTCCCTTACCTATTCTCTTCCGTGCAGTCTTTGCATTGGTTGTGTCTTGTTTATTAATCCATACAATCTTTAGACACAGAAGAAGCAATGCCTCCAAACATTCCTCCTGTGGATTCGGTAGACGTGCCCATAAATACACGATTTTAGACAGTAATCAAGATTTTGAAATTGCTATCCTTCCCAGTGGCGTTGAAATATTGTTACTTAGTGTTTCTGAATTGATCAGTAACCCTGTTTCTTTGCTTTTTGTATTCAGTTTTTCCCCCTTTTCAACGTGTTTTTATACTCCGATTACCTTCCGATAGTAAGTCGATCGCTTTTCTAGTATGGTTGCTCACTTTCATGTTGGAGTTGATCTTGAATTTTAATGGACTCAGTTATTTCTGGAGTGATCCAACCAGGAAGAACCAAACATGTCACTCTCTAGAAATGCCTCATAGAATGCATCTCATGTTTCAGCAGATATGAAACATTATGAACATTTGTCAAGACGGGACAAATTTAAATGGTCGCAAAGCAGTTTAATTCAAGTGCTCCAAAGAAAATATCTTGAATAAAACTGTACTTATATATCAAATAGTGAATGGTAGAATGGTCTTTGGCTGAAGATGTTGATGGTTGGTACAGCCATGTGCATGATACAGGAGAGTGATAACATACTTTTATTTTTGCTAAGGACATTTATTTCAGTCACTAAAGATTCCTTGTTTGCAGAGAGAGAGAGGAGAGAGAGAGAGAGAGAGAGAGAGAGAGAGAGAGAGAGAGAGAGAGAGAGAGAGAGAGAGAAAAGGAAAGAAGAGGAAAGAGAGAGAGAGAGAGAGAGAGAGGAGAGAGAAGAGAGAGAAAGAGAGAGAGAGAGAGAGAGAGAGAAGAGAGAGAGAGAGAGAGAGAGAGAAAGAGAGAGAGAGAGAGAGAGGGAAGAGAGAGAGAGAGAGAAGAGAGAGAGAGAGAGGGAGAGAGAGAGAGAAGAGAGAGAGAGAGAGAGAGAGAGAGAGGAGAGAGAGGAGAGAGAGAGAGAGAGAGAGAGAGAGAGGAGAGAGAGAGAGAGAGAGAGAGAGAGAGAGAGAG
>CM031609.1:95257201-95259701 GCA_018398815.1 Conus ventricosus
TTGGAGAGGTTTTGGATTTAATATTTAAATGTTGCTTTCATAGGTATGTGATCCATATTCAATGAAAAAGAATGCATCCAGGTATTGACGGAAAAGAAGTTTTGTTGTTGATGTTGATATTGATGTTTTTTTTTGTGTGTGTGTCACGAGTTTGTCACGAGGCCTACGACGTTTGACCCATCTAGGGTGGCGGAATTACTCATTTATTTATTGTCGTTGCTGTTGTCGTGTATCCGTCCCTTAATGTGGCTTGTGGTGCGGTTGCACCTTGGTGTAGTTCGGCTCAACTTCGGTTTGCTTTCTCTCTCTCTCTCTCTAATTCCACTGCCCGTGCTATTCATCCTGCAGGTCACGGGTGGCTGGTACCTTTCTCTCGAACTTGCTGTCTATCGGCTCTCGCCTGTCTTTTTACCTGTCGCACGTGCTTCATTTCTTTTAGTTTGAAGTATGCTCACTCTGTGACGTAGCGTGGCATGTTGGCCGCCATTGCTGAGGGAGGTTAGCTCTTCACTCGAGCGGAAGATGTCTCTGGGAGCGCCTGCTCCGGTCTTGGTTCTTCACCGTATCATCGAAGGTACAGTCGGTATCTTCAATTCCTACAGTCGGCCTGTAGGAGAGGGACATCACTTCTTCTTTTTCCGCATCTGCGCTTCTGTCCTCTCGACTGGACAGAGGGCAGAGAGAGTCGTTTGACCCGCCTCTTCGGGGTCACCCACGGGTAGCTGGTAAGCATCAGTTTCGTGGTTTGTTTGTTTTGGTTTGTTGTTGTTAGCCGGCTTATTCTTCTCTTTTGCGCAATTTTCTTTTGTTTTCGAAATTGTAAGAGAAATATTGTGTGAGACCTTTTCTCTGGTTAATTCAATCTTTAACCTGGCCATTCTAAATTATTTCCAAAATTCTTTCTCCTGTTTATGCATCTGGTGATGCGGTAGTCGGTGGGGATGGAGAGAACCTGGTGATTCAGGGTTGGTACTTGCTTGGTCTCGCTCGTCCGCCCCTGTCACATTCGCCGGACTCTTATCCTTCGGCCACCGTCTGTTTGTGTGTGCAAGGAGAACGAGTTTTATGTTCGCGAGCGTGCGTACGCATGATTTGTTGTTCGGATGCGTGGTTGGAGATTTGTGTTATTTTGAAATGTGGCTATAAAATGTGACAATTATGCCATTGAATTATTATTTGCAAATGTGGTGGCAGTTATTAAGCGATGGTCGCTGTGTTGGTTTATTTCCTAAGAAAGGCAAATGTTAAACGTGAGTGAGAGAAGGGTGAAGATAATTCATATTTGTTTTATAACCTGTTGATTTAATGCAGTCTTTTACCTGCATCGTGTGAGAAGACCCTAATGAACATTCCTGATTCGATGGGTTTACTGTGTTATGCTCAGGTCTGTGTTGAGCTGGGATTATTGGTGCCTTTAGTAGACTTCCCCTCGCCCATCATGCGAGTGGCTGTTAAGATTTAACAGCATGGGTCAGACTGTACTGACAGCGGGGTTCCAGTACCCTTCCTCCTTCCTCCTTCTTCCTTCCTCCTTCCTTCTTCCTTCCCTCCCTTTCTTCTCTCCTCCCAGCTACGTTTCCCCCTCCCCCCTCCCGGGGGCTTCACCCGGAGTCTGGACTGGATGGTGCCACGTGCTGGTTGAGGCCACGCTCTGGCTGAGACCGCGGACTGGATGGTGCCACGTGCTGGTTGAGGCCACGCTCTGGCTGAGACCACGGACTGGATGGTGCCACGTGCTGGTTGAGGCCACGCTCTGGCTGGGACCGCGGACTGGATGGTGCCACGCGCTGGTCGAGGCCACGCTCTGGTCGGGACCGCGGACTGGTAGAGGAGCCCGCCGTCTTGACTGGCCGGCCCTGACCCTCGTCCAGGACCTCCAGTAACAGCGCCACGTTTCCCCCCCCCCTCCGGGACGCGCTCTTCACTGCCTGCTTGTGTGTCGAGGGTGTCGGCTTTGAGCGACTCCCTGCGAGAACCGACCCGGTTCGGAGCACCTAGTGCGATAGGGTGCTCCCAGTAGACTTGACGGAGGCAGGGGTGTGGAGGCACTCCAGGGTGTGGGAAGGGATGGATGCTGGAAATGTTTCTTTATAATTGTGTATATGTCATATGTGCAGGAATGCAGTAATTGTGATTGTGTATGTCGTATGGTGAAATGTTATTTTATAATCGTGCATGTTGTGTGTGTTGGAATGCTTGATTGTGATTGTGCATGTTATGTGTGTTGGAATGTTTGATTGTGATAGTGCATGGTGCGTGTGTTGAAATATTTATTTGCGATTGTGTGTGTTGTGAATAAATGGGGTATTGTATCGTAATCTTTATTGTGTGGTCTCTTGCGGGGCGTGTGAGGTCAGTCACCCCCTTCACTCCCACCTAGACCGATCCTGTCAGGGCAGACCTCCAGGGGTCGGTCGTGACAGTGTGTGTGTGTGTGTTGTTTTTTTTATTTAATCGTATACCGAACACTCAACTTCGTTCACTTCAGTTCAGTGGTTTA
>CM031609.1:95269701-95274701 GCA_018398815.1 Conus ventricosus
TGCAATATCACGTCTGGAAATATTTTCCCAGGGGTTGAGTTAAGACATGTATCCTGACAACTGCTTTAGATGACACCAACACATAGGCTGGCTTGGTCATTTATTGATAGCGAGCAGTGCGTTCGTCGTATTTAGTGTGTGTGGAATAAAAACGATTCAACAGTGAATGATATTAAAACTAGAATGTCAAAACAAAGCTCTTTTTTTGATAATTTCCCGGACCCTTTTACAAAATTGTTCGTTGCATTTTGCTGTTATAAAGTTACAGATTAAAGATTGCTGTCACTGCACTCTGTGTGTGTGTGTGTGTGTGTGTGTGTGTGTGTGTGTGTGTGTGTGTGTGTGTGTGTGTGTGTGTGTGTGTGTGTGCGTGCGTGCGTGCGTGCGTGCGTACGTGCGTGTGTGCGTGCGTGCGTGCGTGCGTGCGTGCGTGCGTGCGAGCGTGCATGCGAGCGTGCATGCGTGCGCGGGCGTGCACGCGTGTGTGTGTGTGTATGTATGTGTGTGTGTGTGCGTGCGCGCGTGCGTGCGTGCGTGCGTGCGTGCGTGCGTGCGTGCGCGCGCTTGTGTGTGTGTGTGTGTGTGTGTGTGTGTGTGTGTGTGTGTGTGTGTGTGTGTGTGTGTGTGTGCATGCGTGTGTGTGTGTGTGTATGTGTGTGTGTGTGTGTACATGCGTGTGTGCGTGCGTGCGTGCGTGCGTGCGTGCGTGCGTGCGTGCGTGCGTGCGTGCGTGCGTGCGTGCGTGCGTGCGTGCGTGCGTGCGTGCGCGCGCGCGCGTGTGTCTGTGTTACATTTTGCGATCAGTGTGAAAAATACATCTGGAACAGCAAGAAAACTGCAGTCAACATGCAATTGTCCGTAGACAACAGACAAAGACAAGATGAATCTTCAAACAAACTCTTCAAAAAAACTTCTTCTAAACTTTGATGAAAATATACTAGTTTTTGATCGGAACACTGGGAGCAATTCTATGTATTCATATAAAATTGAAACAGAATCAAGGCCTGTTTTTGAGAATACTAGAACCAACCTTTAAGTTATTTTGTCCACCAGTTGCATACTAACAACCGGAGGAGACACTGCACTGCTTGCCGAGTCATTTCGGTGGTGTTCAGTGGCGCCTGTTCCGATCGAACATACCATGACATAACCTGCTAAGCCCCCTACTGACGACAATAATTGCTTAGTCGCGGAGCCGGCGTGAGTGAGCTCTCCTACCGGAAGGTGCCACCATGTCCATCCAATGACAGCCCCCATGGACTCGCCGATACCGGTGACCCCGACGGAACAAAACCAAAGCCACAGACATGGAGAGGACATCGAAACTGAGGTCACCATGAGAGCAGGACATGAAGGGCCACAGAATTTGAGACATTTTTTTTAAATGCTGATCAATGAGAATGAGGATGATTAAGATGACGCATTTCGGTCTGAGACAACATGGGGCTGTACTCTACGCTTCCTTTCATAATATATCCCGGTGTCAACCAGGCCCGAGAGATACAGGCACCTGCAGTGTTGGTCAGGAAATTTGAGCAACACTCTCAGAAATGCTTCCATTAAGTGGATAAAACTCGACTCTGTGGTCCCAGTCTTCCCAACTGAGTCCGCAGCAACTCAACTCTGGGTAGGAGCCGGTCGGGGCAGAAAAACCCACATGACTTCTGATGGGATTCGAACCCACGACCTCCCATCCGGGAGTCCGCGACGCTAACCACTTCGCCACGGCGGCTGGTGAATTACATAAAGTTTCATGCGCCAGCTAAAAAGTTCTATTTTCATGGCAGGAATTCCGAAGGAGTATTACTGTTAGTAAATAAGCAGCTAGAAAAGAATGTAACTGAAATAAAGTTAGAGTGTGATAATGCTATTGCCGTTAAAGTTGATAACAATGTATTTGGAACAGATAAAGATGTTTTAATTGCTTGCTATCTGGTTCCGGAAGGAGGCCCTTTGTACAGTGATAAAATGGTTAAAGATGGTATTATAATTTTAGAAGAAACATTGTTACAACATTTTGATAAAGATCAAGTGTACTATCTTCTGATTATGGTGTATCTTAATGCGAAAGGAGGCCAGAAACAAGCTGATTACGAACGTGTGGTTAACTATGAGTGGGAGGGGGAGTGTGTTGAAATGGAAGAAGACAATTCTACACGTTTTTCCAAAGATGACATTGTTAATAATTTCGGTAAATCACTATTAGATTTCTGTTTCTTGTTTGATCTGATTATTCTGAATGGTTTCTGTGATGGTGATAAAGAAGGAGAGTATACTTTTGTGCCCCCCAATGGATGCAGTGTGATCGATTATTTTTTGATCCATGGTGATTTATTGTCGAGTGTTGATTTACATGTTGGTGATTGTGTAGATTCGTGGCACCTACCACTGGAAGTGTCATGGAGAAATGTGTGTTATGTAGTAAAGATCGGGGATGAGAGTCAACAGGGAGAAGAAAAAATAATTTGGTCAGAGGAAAATGTTAATGTATATAAGAATGAACTTGACAGCGACGCATTTCAAGACAGCGTCCAGAAAGTTTCACATACACTATCTACTAATGTTGATGATGGGTTAAACCAGTTCACTAATGCTTTGTGTGGGGCTGCTGCGTGCATGGTGCGAACAGTGGGACGGAGCAAAAAGAAACATAATGACTGGTTTGATGCGGATTGTGAACAAAAAAAGAAGGAAGTCAAAAGGTTACTCAAGAGATTTCACAGATGTAAAATGGCTAAAGATAAGAAAGAAAAAAGATAAACCTATGTGATGTCACGAAGAGAATATGTCAAGTTAAGAAAATCAAAAGAAGCAGAGTTTGAAGAAAACAGGTTACAGAAGTTAAGAGACTCAGTAAATGATTCGAGGGCATTTTGGTCAATTATACGATCTGTTAATTAAAACAAAAACCGTCTTATATATAGCAATATCTTTGTTCAACAATGGCATAATCATTTATTTAATGTTTTCCACGAATCAGTCAATGATATAATTCAAGAAGAAAACTTAGGGGAAGAGAAAGTTGTGTAATAATTCTATAAGTAAAGAAGAGGTTACTGCTGTTATTAAACATCTAAAATCGGGGAAAAGCGCAGGACTGGACAAAATTGTTGGAGAAATGTTGAAACATGCTAATGAGGCAGTAATTGATTTTCTTATGCAACTATTTAACCAAGTTTTTCAACATGGACAATTTCCTTTGGAATGGGTGAAATCTATAATCATTCCAATACACAAAAACGGAGATATTAACAACCTTGATAACTATCGTGGGGTTCCACTTACTAGTATTCTGAGTAAAGTCTATACTTTTATTCTGAACAGACGATTGACAAAATGGGCTGAAAATAAAGGAAAGATAATGGAAGAACAAGCAGGTTTTAGAGCTAATTATAGCATGACGGATCATATATTCACGTTATATTCACTTGTACAAAAATACTTACTTGGCATCAAGAAACTGTATGTAACATTTGTAGATTTTAGGAAGGACTTCGATTCGGTTAGTCGAAATGTGTTGTGGAATGTATTGCGTAAAAGTAGTGTGAATGGTAAACTGTACACGGCTGTTAGAGGTGTTTATAACTCGGTGCTTGCATGTGTCCGTGTGAAAGGCGTGTATTCAGATTATTTTGAATGTCCAAATGGTGTAAAGCAAGGATGTCTCCTAAGTCCCCTGTTTTCCTTCTTCATAAACGAATTAGCGGTAGAATTATCAAGAAATGGTAAACATGGTATTCAGTTGATTCCTGGAGCTATCGAATTGTTTTTATTACTCTTTGCTGATGATGTTATTCTTCTATCTGGGACTGCTATAGGGTTACAAAACCAGTTAAGAAATTTGAAACACGAACCAGATCGCTTAGGTTTCATGGTGAAATTAAATAAAACAAGTATCATAGAATTCAGAATGGGTGGTCACTTATCTGTAATGAAAAATGGTTTTATGGAAACGCAGAAGTTAATGTAGTTAAATAATATAAATATTTGGGAATGTTTTTTTCAACAAAATTAAGTCTGAATAATACATGGGAAGAATCTTGCAGAAAAGGCAAAAAAGGCGTGATGGAAATTTTGAAATCTTTAAGAAAACTTAACAGTATTGATCGTAGCTTATTTTGGAAACTATGTGACGCACAAATAGAACCCTAACTTATGCAGCTGAAGTGTGGGGATTGAGCGGACAATTGCCAATTGAAAAAGTACATACCTATGCCATAAAACGTTTTCTACACGTGCCAATCCATTCGTCAAATACATTGTTGTATGGGGAAATGGGCAGATACCCACTATATATAAGAACATTCGTTAAGTGTATAAAGTATTGGCTTAAATTATTAAGACTTCCACAGTCACGTTTATGTAGGTAAGTGTATGACATGCTGCTTATGCAGCTAGAGTTAGATAAAGAAAATTGGACTTGCAGAGTAAAGTAAATTCTGTCGGAACATGGTTTTGGCATTGTATGGATATTTCAAGAGGTAGGAAATGAACAGCAGTTTGTTGCGGAACTCAAAGGTAGACTTATTTGTACCTTCAAACAGAACTGGCTTTCAGATATGGAAAGCAAAGAAAAGTACTGTTGTTTATCTTTCATTTAAAAACGTATTTCAACCCGAAATTATTAAGTTATTACACATAAATGGCATAGAGTAAATTATGCAAGATTTAGGCTACGTACACTTGGATTTAATGCGAAAAAGAGATGGTGCCAATCCGGAACGTCCTCAGAACCACCATGCCCTTTCTGTAGATTAAGTATTGATGATGAAAAACACTTTTATTCCAATGTTCAGCATACGAGTTGCGGCAAAAATGTATATTTGCAAATTTAGACGTGACTTAGAGGAAAGACGTCGCTTCACTGTTAATGTCCGACGATGAGACTGTAATTAAATGAGTTGCTAAGTGTATTGCTGGAGCACAAAAAAATACGACAGACACAGCTAAAGACAAAACCAGACAAGGCAAATGTTTAATGAGGACCTCGAACTATGTGA
>CM031609.1:95279700-95284700 GCA_018398815.1 Conus ventricosus
TTCTCTTTCTCTCCATGAAAATGTATTTCCCAACTGGCAACTTATCCCTACGGAATCAATGAATCCCCAGCAGACTTTTGTCTGAGCTACTAAACCAACCCACTCCCTGGTCGCTGAAAAACAAAATATCGCATGGCATGACAGAGGGTGCGGTTTCATATTCCAAATTCCGTCCGTGACATTATCCTCATTCCGATCGTGCACGGCACAGTACTGCCCTCTATCCTTCTACCTATCTAACAATACAGGCATTGAAGTTGTCAGGCCAGTCACTCTCTTGATCGGAACTGAATTCATGAACTCTCTTATCTCTCTTCCGATGATCCTCTGTTCCAGGGGTGAAGTACGTATTCTGTGTTTTCACTGGGTCGAAAAACTCGGACGCACGGAATTATATCAAATTTGTCGGATCCTGGTCAAGTTCAATCGGTTTTGAGGAGTTCGACACGAAGAAATACGACGACAACGAAGTGAACTCTCGAGACTGTTATCATACATACCAACAAGATCATGGTTTGTAAGTGATACATGCGTACGTGAGCATAAGCGAGTGTGTGTGTGTGTGTGTATGTGTGTGTGTTGTGTGTGTGGTGTGTGAGTGTGTGTGGTGTGTGTGTGTGTGTGTGTGTGTGTGTGTGTGTGTGTGTGTGTGTGTGTGTGTGTGTGTGTGTGTGTGTGTGTGTGTGTGTGTGTGTGTGTGTGTGTGTGTGTGTGTGTGTGTGTGTGTGTGTGTGTGTGTGTGATTGATTTACAACCATCAAGGCACATAAACTTAACCGTTCCCAGTCCTTGTCACTTTTGAGCTTTGTACATTATTCCATCTTCCCTCCCCACACATATCCCCCATTCCCGCTCCCACACACAAAAAAAGGAACCTATAAATACTTTCCCAATGGAGTGCGCTCTAAGCATACAAAAATCCATATATTAGAGCTGGTGATTCAAAGATGGCCTGTGCACTATTTTGCCTCAACACTGGATTTTTTTTTTTTCATGTCTTGACATGTAACAATATGATCATGTGTTATTTTCTTTTTACATAAACACACTATGTTTTTAACACAAGTTGTTTTAAATGCATCAAGTTCCCACCTATACATCAATGAAAGTATATTTTTATTTAAACTACAGTTGTATTAAATGATTTCAATATCAAAAATATCAAAATGATTTTGATTGTCATGTTCTATCATTCTATCTTTGAAAGTTTTCGAAATATGTGTTTTAACTAAATTGCACTGCTCATATACCGATAAGGGTAGTTTAAGATATTCAGAACCAGAGATATGTTTTGCTCCACACTTAGCTGCCCTATCTACTTTATCGTTACAATAAAAGGAACAGTAAGAAGAAATCCAACGAAAGGATAACTGGGTGCCTCCTTCAATAAGCACGTGGATCAAACAGCTTATCTGAATTATCATTTCAGGCGTAGTATGCAAATGAAAATATCTTTAGCGCCCAGAGGACTGATTTTGAATCTACACAAAACAGAGCTTGAAATGTTTTTTGGGGGGGAATCTAAAAGGCAATTCAAAGTCATGAGTATTGCTGTTAATTCAGCTGTAAATATGGATAGTTGCATCCAATGTAAAAAGATTTCTCTACCCTCAAGTTTGGGATTAAGAATGTACAATCTGTTTGCTTAACAATACATGAACCACCTGTGCATATTTTTAATCTGTTAGTGTATTTCTCGTCAATATGACACTTAGATAACTTGTTAGCATATTGATATTTTCATCTTTTTTATGTTGGTGTGATCAATATTAAAATGTTTTTTTTAAGTTCCCAGGGTGGAATAGACAAAAAGATGGTCTGGGAGAGAAAGCTTCTTTTTTGTAAAGAAACCCCAGAATCGAAATTATTGTGATGTTTAAGTTGCTATAGTTATTTGAGAAGTAATAGACTTTGCTCTTTTCGGAAAATCAAAATCTGATCTTATTTTAATTTCTTATTTAATATGTGTTTTCCTAGCTGTACTTTTAATGACAAATTTACAACATGTTAAATCTCTATAATCATCTAGAGGAAGTACCTGAGCTTCATAAAATCTACGTGACGATGATGCGTGCACAGGAAATCCAAGGGCTAATTCCAATGCCTTACATTCAATATTTGCAGTTTTGTAATAGATATTGGGCGCGTAAAAGAATATTTTTTGGGCATTAGTTATTTTTTTTTATCTCATTGAAGATTTACATACAGTAATCAAAGTAACTGGATCTTGCCCTACTTTTCTTTAGAAATAAGTTTTAGAAAGTTTAATGTTTTTCTCGCCTTTGTCAATAAATATTCAATATGATTGTTCCATGATGAATTAGATGTAAGATAAACTCCTAGAAATTTAATCTCTGTCACATACTTAATAGGAGCATCACCAATGTGAAAACAAGCATACTTTCTAGGTTAGATCCTCTGTTAAAAAGATTTTTTTTTCGGTTTACAGACTTAATCCATTTAACTTCATATAATCCACCATCTTGTTTAGTTCTCCTTAATAGATCTTTTTGACGAATTTTATATCTGGTTGTGAAGTTTTCTTTTTTAACGTTGTATCCATCCACATGCATATATCATCTGCATATTGGACAAGAACAACATTTTTTTGATAATTTGTTTGGCAGATCATGCATTAATAACGAGAAGAGAAGTGGCGCTAAACCTGACCCTTGATGGATTCCCATTGAAAGTGTTCTACTTGTGGAATATGATTTTCCTATTCTTGTTCTTATTACCCTATCCTTTAGAAAACATCTGACATAGTTGTATATATTTCTTGTCAAGCCAATGTTTTAAAGTTTGTTCAATAGCTGTAAATGTCACACTTGATCGAAAGCCTAATTTATATCGAAAAAGGTGGCAAGAACACATTTTCGTCTAGCAAACTGTTTCTTCGTAATTTCACTAAAATTTCTGTAGTGGATCGACCTTTCTGGAAACCAGCTTGGTTAATTGGTATGATGTTATTTTTTCGCAGTAATGTACAAGTCTATTCAAAACAATTCTTTCTGAATGTTTACATACATGTTAAGTTATTGCAATGGGTCTATAATTCTTAGGATCCTCTGTAGACTTTCCTTGCTTATGAACTGGAACAACGATCGACTGTTTCCATATGTTTGGCATAGAACCATTGCTCCGACACGTACTGAATAATTTACTGTCTGGAATGCCCCTAAAAGCAGCCCAACGTGCATAGTTCTTCATAACACAAAAATGCCTCCAAGACGCAAGTGTCTGATTTTGACCGGACCCGGGCGATTGCATTGCTGCAGGATCGAGTTGGCCGTTCGAGAAGTGGCCAGAAGACTACAAGTGTCCCACTCCGTCATCATTCGGCTGAGAGAACGTTTTCAAGCCACTGGAACTGTCAAAGAGAGACCCCGTCCAGGCCAGCCAAAGAGGACCACTGCAAGAGATGACAGGTTCATCCGCAGACATGCTCTTCGGACCAGGACCACCACCTCCAACACCATCGGGCGTCGGCTCCAAGCTGCCACTAACACAGCAGTGTGTGAGATGACCATACGGCGGCGCCTCAATGCTGCCAACCTTCGAGCAAGGCGCCCAGTCCGGAAACCAAAACTGACTGCGGCCCACCGAGCACGTCACCTGGCCTGGTGCACAGCTCATCGAACGTGGACTCGGGCTCAGTGGCGGATGGTGCTTTTCATCGATGAGTCCAAGTTCCAGTTGAAGCCACGAGATGGACGCATTCGGGTGTGGCGGCGTACCAGGGAGCAGCTGGCAGATGACGTCATCCAGGAGGTCGTCCCTTTTGGTGGTGGCTCCGTCATGGTAGGGGGGGGGGGGGGGGAGGCATCAGCAGTCACCAGAAGACTCCCCTGTACCATGTGGATGGCAACCTGAACAGCCAACGCTACCTGCAGGAGATTTTACGGCCTTTGGTTGTCCCAGCACTCCAGCAGATTGGGGCTCATGCTGTGTTCATGGACGATAATGCCACCCCACATCGTTGTCGAGCCGTGAACACTTTTGTGGTGCAAGCTGGCATCATCAGGATGCCATGGCCGGCAAACAGCCCGGACATGAACCCTATTGAGAACATCTGGGGCGAGCTTGGGAGGGGAGTTCAAGAAAATCACCCTGTTCCGGCATATCGACAGGAGCTGCTGCACTACCTGCAAACCTCCCCCAGGCACTCATTACAAAAACAGTCAACACCATGAGGCAGCGCTGTGTGGATTGTGTGGCAGCACGAGGGGGGCACACTCGGTATAGATCAGACTGTAAAGAAACATTCTTTTTGTGAATGTCATTTTGGGGTGTAGTCTCATTCAGGCTCCCCTGTCTAATCAGAAAGAATGATTTTTTCGATGAAAGTGACAACATGTAGTTCACTGATAATGAAATTAAACATTTATAAAGTTTCTGTCGTTTGTCGGGTTTTCTTTCTATGTTTTGTCAGACTGTGTATAAGTGGTCCTTAATTAAAGTTCGACCCTGTAGAATATAATACCAATGCCGACAATAGCGACAACGACGACGTTTTGCAGACGATGACAATGATGACGAAAATTATGATGCTGATGAAGACGATAATGAAGACGATTTTGATGCTGATGACTATGATTATGATCATGCTTATGCTACTGCTGCTGCTTCTGCTGCTGCTGCTGCTGCGTCTTTTGCTGTTGTTGTTGCTGCTGCTGCTGCTACTGCTGCTGATGTTGATGATGATGGGCGTGTTGTTCGACGTTTATTGATTGTGGATTTAGTCAGGGGAATGATGTCTGTAAAGTGAAACGCCTTTTCCAGCTCAGATACGTTTACCTCAAGCGAAAGTCTATTGGAAAAGACAAAGACTGGAAGGTGAAGAGAGTCACAGTGCAGTATGTCAACAAGGAGTACACCTGTGGACACCATCCTGAATCGTCAGTCAACGAATATGCCGTGCGATTTCCGTGTGAGTCTCTCTCTCTCTCTCTCTCTCTCTCTCTCTCTCTCTCTCTCTCTCTCTCTCTCTCTCTCTCTCT
>CM031609.1:95294700-95297200 GCA_018398815.1 Conus ventricosus
AATGATGAGACACCAAGTCTTAATCTAGTCAAAGCATTTCGCACAGGAACATGTTTTACTGTAGTTAGATGAAAACTAATAGATAACGCCGAATTGAATGAACAATAAAAAGAGAATCTATCTCTTGTTGTTATGTCAAAATGCCATTCCTGCTTATAACAACTCTATTAATCTATTTTTAAAGGTTGATATGAACAAATTACAGTTTCCGACACCTTGGCTTTCCCAGACGTGTCCAAAACCATAACGATATAAAAGATTCCGCATGGAGGACACCCAAGTTTCTTTATCTTGATTCTGCAGAGTTAGTAACATGTTATATGCTTTAAGTGGTAACCTATTCAGTGGCATTCTCAGAATGCGTAACCAATATTTCAGGCATTTAACATAAACATTTACAAAAAGTGGATATCGTTCAGTCTCACCATAAGCTATTATATTTGAAGAATGTATTTTTATATTGAGAAACCTTTTTAAAGAAAAAAGATGAACAGATTCAATTGGCTGAAGATTTGTTCTTATACCCCATATCTCAGCCCCATACGTCAGCATGGGCTGTATTTGGCCATCAAACAATTTGAAAAATACTGCAGGAGACGAATTACCAATTGACCATAACATACGAAATATTGCAATTACCCCTTTTCTTGCACGACTGGACAAATCCAAAAGAGAATGTGTATATGACAGACGGGTAGAAAGGAATATACCTAAATATTTATACATATTTGCTATCGAAATTGTTTCATTTCCATATTTCCACCTTTCACGAATGGAAATATAGCCACCATTTCTAAATATAACGATATTAGATTTCTCAAGGTACACAATTAGTCCTAATCGCTTGGACACATTCCACAAGATATTTAGTTGAGTTTGTAATCCGTTTTATGGTATCTGAAACTAGCACAACGTCGTCTGCAAAAAGGAGGATTCAAATTTCTATGAAATCGGGATTAAGTTGAACACCATGCTTTCCTGTTCGTGTAATTTATTCAGCTAAATGATAAATAAAAAGAGAAAATAAAACAGGACTACATATTTCTCCTTGTTTAAGGCCACGAGGGCACATAAATGTTTCTGAAACATCTCCTCCTAGCCTAACCCTAGCTTTTACAACAGCATACATGCTCTTTATTGCATTGAACATTTTACCCCTTATCTCATTTTTCTTCAAAACAATCCAAAGCCTTTCCCGTATCACCGAATCGAACGCCTTCTTAAAATCTATGAAAGCCACATACAATTTCTTGCGTTTAACTAACTGCTTTTGAACTAACGCTGTTAAAGTAAAGATCTGATCAATAGTACTGTAATGTTTTCGAAAGCCGGCTTGGGTTTCATGAATTAATTCTTTTTGTTCTATCCAATTTGAGAGTCTTTATTTAAAATAAAACTATAAATTTACTACTTATATTCAGCAAAAATATACCTCTATGATTATCTGGGACAGCAGTATCACCTTTTTTATGTAATGGTTGGATTAAAGACTCCATCCATCATCAGGGTATGAACCAGACGTGAAAAGAAAATTGAAGTATTTAACAAGAAATTGTATTATTTGTGTTGACGGGTTTTTTGAAAAATTCACTAATTATACCATCTGGTCCCGAAGCCTTACCCTTTATTAGTGCTGTTATAGCTTCCAAAACTTCATCATTATTTATGTCTCGCTCAAGAATATCTATATTATCATCTTCTAAAGCTTCAATAATATCGTCATCAACCTGTTCCCCAACATGGAAACCAACATCATCATTACTACCATAGCCATCAATGTCAAAGGAACCAATATCGTTACCATCAACAGGCAGTGAATTGAATACATTGTTGAAATGATTATACCACTCCTCTTTAGTAATTTCATTTGAAGCGGAAGATTTTGAAACATAAGACTTTACAGTAGCCCAGAAAACTTTCGGATCATTCATTTTTTCTTGTAGCGTCAACAGCACCCTCTTCCCTGTGTCCAGCTGCTTTATCTCTTAACAAGTATTTATATTGTTTTCTTTTCTCACAATATGCCAGTCTATCCGTATCATCGTGTGTCCTGTTAAAACTCTCAACTTTCTCCTTAGAAATAATCTACTTTGTCTACATTCCAAATCGTACCAAACCTGCTTTTTGTCCCTACCTGTTGTTACAGTCTTCTTCATACACCGCCCAGCTATATATAACCCCTCATTAAACTTTGTCAAAGCGGCGTTAATATCATAATCAACGAGTTCAATTGCTTCATTGATGTGATTTTAACCTCATCAGAATCCAAATACAAATAAAAGTCTTGACTAAATCTTCATTCCAAACATACTTAGAATAAGAATTACATTTAGGCTGAACTCTTTCTGGAATCTCAGCAATAGCGGTAGTCAACAACTCCAAAACTACTGGCATATGTTTAGACTCAATTCTGCTCTGAACTTTCAGCGACGAACACAAGGACAAACGGCTGCTCGACATCAAGAAATAACCAATAACACTACAACCAGATGAAGCCGCA
>CM031609.1:95301535-95304035 GCA_018398815.1 Conus ventricosus
GGGGGCCCCCCTGATCACCCCCTGAGACATTAAAGCTCGCAGGTTGTATTTAGTGTTAAAAAAAAGGTTTTTGAGCTTTTTTCATTCTTGTGGTTTCGACCATTGGCTATAGATTTAGTTGCAAACTGAGGCGACTGCAGGCAGAATCCTAAAGAAATTTGAAACATTGTTGATAACGCTCCACTGAAAAAACGTTGACAAACGAATCACAACTTTTTTTCAGCGGAGCTTTATCAATAACATTTGAAATCTATGGCCATGTCTGCGTCTCATGACTTTTCTGCCTTCTAACTTTCAAGCGAATGTAACTATTCCATCTTATTTTAATTGTTCTCCCCTCATTGACACTATTCATGTATGCAGGAGGATCTTTTTTGATTGAGTTTCTGCTGCTTATATGGAAGCCTCTCTCATCAGCAACTAGCCAAGAATTGGAAGCAACGCTGATGAGTTCTTCACAGAGCGTAACGACTGTCACCTGCTTGTCCTGGTCTCACTTCCTCTTTTGAAGAGCAGGAACACAAACGGAAGCACTCCCAGAACAAGAAGTACTTCTCATGGCCCTTCTTCAAATCTTTCCCAAGTCTTGAACCTTTCCCAAGTCCTTTGATAACATGTCCTGCATGTTGATCGTTGCTCCGACCCCATCTGAAAATTAATGCATCTGAGCGCAGGTCGTATCAAACATTTAGTTTTGGCATGTTCTGCATGTACTTATGAGCCTTTAACTTCGTGAAGTGGTGTTCAGTTTTTCAAACTGATATTTAACAAGACGTTTGATATTGTTTTATGTTATTATATGTTCTGTGTTAATTCCAGTATATGATGTACGACTCTTTGTTTACTGACCTGATCATAAAGACATACTTTCCTAGTTATTATCCATGTATTCTTTCCTTCCTTCCTTCGTTCCTTCCTTCCTTCGTTCTTCCTTCCTTCCTTCCTTCCTTCCTTCCTTCCTTCCTCCTCCTTCCTTCCTTCTTACCTTCCTTCCTTCCTTCAGGCAGAAAACCTAAGATAAGACATGGATTGCATTTTTGACTAATCATTTCAAGTTGTTTTCGTTTTCATATTCGTGTTGATGGTTTAAAACACTATGATCTTTTTACTGTGTTTTGTTTGATTATTTTTGCATCTCTTTATCTCGATGAAATTACTATCTACATGGTTTTGTTGTTGTTATGGGAGAGTAATTTAAGAAGAGTGTCTCGTGGCTACGACGTAGCAGCTGTCTGACCTATGCGTCAGCCCAATGTACTGGGTCAGACCCCTGAGTAACCTACCTAACATTGGTTGTGTCATGTTCATCAATCTATATGAGTGTAATCATTAATTCTCTTATTCATCAGGTTTAAATCATGCACAGCGGATGTGTGAAGCGTACAGGACTAGTCCGCACGCAGTGACGCCTCCTTAATGAAAGTGAAACTGAAACCGTTGTTGTTGTTGTTGTTGTTATTGTTGTTGTTGTCGTTACTGGTTATTTCTTTTTTTTTTATTACGAGACACCGAGTTTGTTTCATTGTGTACTTTGTTTTTCTCGAGAAAGTGCAGCAACAGGTTTTCAGACATCCGAGGAGCTTTGTGTGTGTTTGTTACAGAAAGGTCATAACAGATAGCTGCTTGTGCGTATATGGATAAGTGGTACTATGTTATGAAACATTGAATATACCGATCTCATTAGAAAGAGATGTTACGTCTGGTAATTCTCTATATATGCACGTTACCTGTATGAAACGTGCTGTTGGCAAATCAACATACCATTCGTACTTTGGTAAATTCATAAAACTTTGTAACCTGAAACACGTATTTGTTCAAGGGAGGCAAGGCCACACTAGATGATGATTATTCTTTTTTGATTCTGTGTATGGAAGACCTTTACAGTTTATAACTCTTGTTCTTTTAACATGCACTTTGCCGCTTGTACACGCCTTATGTTCACCTTAGGATACAATCACTAGCTTTGCCTTTCTGTTTCATAAAGATCACCACAGTCTTTTCTTGTTGGGAAAAGATCTACATTTTTTTCTAAAGTCATGATTTCATTAAATTCTTCTTTTGTCAGCCTGGCAGCGTCAGACACAGGTTACCTCCTGAGCACAATAGCTGCAACCTCCTACGTCTTCGTCAACCTGGCGGATCCTGTTGCTGGCAGCTTCTGGAAACAGTTTTTTGTTATTGTCAGCAGTCGCCCTGCTTTACTTGGAATTTCAAACATCATCACAGCTATCATAGCGGCAGAACGATGCCTCTGTGTGCTGAGACCTTTGACGGCTGCCAAGTTCTTCAAAACAAAGTGAGCGAGCATACTTGTGAGCTGACATTTGAAGTCAGTAGAAATATCTTGTCCGTTTACCAGAAGCTGCTGGCGATGAAATGGGGCTGTGTATGAGAGGGTGTGTGACCACATTGTTATTGCTAGAGAATAAAGCCCAACTAACAAGACGTAATACTGAGTTCCTCAGAGTAGGATTCCAAAGCATATTATGCCGAAGAAAAA
>CM031609.1:95309035-95339035 GCA_018398815.1 Conus ventricosus
TCATGATAATTTGTATTATGAGTTACCTCTCCTGTTCATATGGATCGGATGGCCTTGAAAAGACGGAATCAAGCTTATTATTGTCCTTATTTTATTGTTATTGTTACCACACACACACACACACACACACACACACACACACACACACACACACACACACACACACACACACACACACACACACACACACACACACACACACACACACACACACACACACACACACACACACACACACACACATACACACACAACAAGGGGTCGCACTCGATATTCAAGAAGTCAAAAGCAATGGCCAAATTCAGGCCCAGATAACAGTAAAATATCTGGGGAAGTTAAAATAGAAAATCGTCAATATACAGATCTCAAAACTGTCGTATCAATTTGTTTTTTTAAATGAGACTGCATTTGTGGCAATCTTGATGGCACCCGGCAGTGAGTTCCACAGCCGTACAGAACTAGGATAAAATGAATGTAAGTGGCTGTCAATATTTGATGCAGGTATGGTATAACATTGACCGCCACTCCTTGTGCTACTTTTATCAATACTAGATGTTCCATTGGAATATCAATTAGTTTAGCTCTGCCTTTGAAGAAGATGTTAAGTTTGATTAAAGCTCTTCTCTCTTCTAAGGGTTTCCATTCTAATTTCCTCATGTTCTTCCTAGTATTCCCCTTTTCTCTGATGTGGTTCCCTGTTACGAACCGTGCTGCTCTCTTCTGAATCTTTTCGAGGTTATCAATGTCCTTTAGATGGTAAGGATCCCAAACTGAGCAACCATATTCCAGTACTGGTCTGACCAGTGTTTTGTAGCAGTCGTCTTTAACCTTTTGGGGGCAGTCATTGATATTCCTGTATAAGAAAGCTAAGACGTTATTTGCTTTCTTACATACTAAATTGTAATGTTCTTTCCATTTGAGACGACTATCTATAATCACGCCTAAATATTTTGCAGCATTGATTTCTTTAAGAATAGTATCATGAATAGAATATTCTGATCTAGTTGGTGAGCGTTTGTTACATATACGCAACACTTGGCACTTTTGGGGATGAAATTCCATTTTCTAGGTTCTTTCCCACTCTTGTAAAGCGTTTAGATCTTCTTGTAGAATGCGTGCATCATTGTTGCTTCTGATTGTTCTATATACTAAGCTGTCATCTGCAAAAAGCCTTATAGTAGTTCCAGGAGAGAGATTTCTACTTATGTCATTTATATAAATTAAGAAAAACAAGGGCCCCAGAACAGTTCCCTGTGGTACACCTGACAAGACTAGTTTACAATGGATGACGACCCTTCCACAACAACTTTCTGTGTTCTCCCAACGAGGAATGATCTAGCCCATTTTAGCAAAGAACCGCCAATGCCGATGTGTTCTAATTTAAGCAGCAGGCCCTCATGGTCAACCTTATCAAAGGCTTTAGAAAAGTCTAATTAAACTGCATCTTGGCTTACCAGCTTTCCTGAGTTCTGGATATTTGTGCAATACGTATTGGGTCTCTTTCGCGTTTGCCATACTGCTTGAGGGATGTAATTCTTCTAATCAATTTTCTGATCTACATGAAGCAGATTTCTCAGTATCGATCAACCCTCCGTCAGCTGTGCTCTAGGGGTAAACAAGACATGACGAAGGAAGATGTCGCTTTTAAACGTCGTTCTGACAGAGCGAAACCCCCACAGAAAACTCAAAAGAACAGATAACATCACAAGTGGCTCAAAACAAGATGCAACCTAAAACATGGAAGGAAGGAATGGTATCCTTCACCACAAAGAAAATCTACATGATGGATTTTTTTTTAATTTGGAAAGAATAAAAAATGCCCCCCCCCCCCCCCCCAATCAAAACTGTGCTGTCTGGAAGAGTTTTCACACTAACAAACATATTTGAAATCAGTACAAACTTAAAGCAACTTTATACAGTGGCACAGAAAAGGTACAACAAACAAATACAGAAACACATTCAGTATGAATTCAGATAGTTTGCTAGCTATATCTGTCAAACCATACTTAACATGTTATTTGCGTAACCTCTCTTTAAACGAGGATTAAGTGTTTCGTGTGATCCGGTTCTCACGATGAATTGCTCTTTTTTTGTTGAAAAAGAACATTGGAAAATTATACCAGAAAATGAACGGCAAGCTCTTGTTTAATAAATCACCAGTACAAGTTCACCAAGTCCTGGTACTTTATGGTTTCTCAATGTTGTCACTAGAGATAGTACTTCATGCTTTTGTAAAAGGTCAGTCCAAGGCTCAGGGTCATCAAGAATCTGTATCAATACTGAAATCTTCTACTAACAATGATCATGCCAATGCTCTATGGTAAAGTTATTCTCATTTTGTAGACATGTACTAAATACCCTTTTCACATTTTCATTAAAAATATTGCTGTCCGTTCACAGTAGTGACAATTTATTTAAACAGCATTTTATTCAAACAAGATAGCTAGCTAGCTAGCTAGATGTTTATGTGGCTTTTACGTCCTGCAGAATATTGGTTTTGCTCTCTTCGCAAGACACTATATCAGTGTCGTTAATATTTATGGGGGTTTCCTGTATACTCTGAGTGATCTCTGAACTTTTCCTTTAGTTAATTTACTTCCTGGCTTAAACCAATATGTATATTTGTTTGCTCTTTTTCTACTAACATTATGTTCCTATAGTTACAATTGTTGAACAGTTTTGTTAAACAGTTCGATAGCAGGGTTTAACTCTACATGTATTAAATCAAAGGTTTCAAAATCTTCCTTCACCTGAGTTCATTATATCTATAAGCTCAAAGACAGAATCATTACTCCAGACGATTTTTGATAAATGCCTCCTGGCGCGTGATCTCTATGCGTCTTTTTTTCGTGTGTAAATTACAAGAGATTCTACAAAATGAAAAGGTCATAATAACAAACGAAGTAATTGTTTACACTATTGCCAGACTTGCATATGCCAGTAAAGCAAACGTATCATCAGGACATACAGTATGCAGAATGTATAAACCAGAGTATTATCCATGTTTTTTTCCAATTTTTGTCTCAAGAGTTTTACAGCTTTTCTTCAGTCAAGTTTAAACGTTCCATAAAATCATACTAATGAAACAATGAAAACTTACTTCTGTGTTCATTGAATCCTGGTGCAACATCAGCTGCCGTTTACGTCACTGCACTTCAGTACAACATTTCGTTTTCATGACACCAATCGAAAGGAGATCTGAAATGAGGCAGGGAACAGTCAACAGTAAATAACAAACAAGTAAGGTAACTCTTGCTCCCATGGTGAAATAAACATATGCCCATAACTCCGAATGAATGCTGCGTACGAAACGAATCGCCTGGCAGAAATGACAACATAGTACACAGAGAACAAACACGGGGACATCCCCCCCCCCCCAATGAAAAAAGGATGCTTCACGCTTGTCTATAAACCCCGTACTGGACACATATACACAGCAACAACAACTGGACGTTACCTGCATTTGTTACTGTTCTTCCGTGTAATTGTGTGACTATTTTCCATATTGAAAATGTTGTGCCAGTCTTCGAATAAATGTTGTTCATTTTCCCAGTTATTGGTTCTGTGTAGATGGTGGCAGTTCAGGGTCTGTAGACAAGCTTGGAACATCTTTTGGGGGCTATTTCCCTTGTTTGTTCTGTGTGCTTTGTGTTGTCATATCTTCCAGGCGATTTGGTCTTGTAAGCCACATTCGTTTGGAGTTTTGGGCGTGTATATGTTTCGTTATGGGAGCAAAAGTTACCCTGCTTGCTTGTTATTTACTGTTTACTATTCCCTGCCTTATTAAAGATTGCCTTTCCTTTTAAGCAAATTAAGTTTACCTGTACTTGTTACTGTTTGTCCGTGTACTTGTCTGACTGTACTCAAGATTGAAAAGGCATTGCCAGTGTTGAGCACATGCTGATTTGTATTTGTTCTTTTCTCCAGTTGTTGCTGCCGTGTAGATGTGTTCGGTACTGGGGTAGATAGGCACGCTTGGAACATCCTTTTGTGGGGGATGTTACCTTGTTTGTTCTGTGTGCTCTGTGCTGCCATATCTGCTAGATGTGTTCGGTACAGGGGTACATAGGCAAGCTTGGAACATCCTTTTGTGGGGGATGTTACCTTGTTTGTTCTGTGTGCTCTGTGCTGCCATATCTGCTAGATGTGTTCGGTACAGGGGTACATAGGCAAGCTTGGAACATCCTTTTGTGGGGGATGTTACCTTGTTTGTTCTGTGTGCTCTGTGCTGCCATATCTGCTAGATGTGTTCGGTACAGGGGTATATAGGCAAGCTTGGAACATCCTTTTGTGGGGATGTTACCTTGTTTGTTCTGTGTGCTCTGTGCTGCCATATATGCTAGATGTGTTCGGTACAGGGGTATATAGGCAAGCTTGGAACATCCTTTTGTGGGGGATGTTACCTTGTTTGTTCTGTGTGCTCTGTGCTGCCATATCCGCTAGAAGATTCAGCGTCCTAAGCAGCATTCGCTCGGAGGTATGGGGCGTGTATTTAGGTCATCATTGAAGCAAGAGCTTCCCTACTTGTCAGTTATGATACAGATCGTTTATTGTATAATCCTCCAGTTGACCTATATTGTTGTCAACAATTAATTCGCAGCAGTATGGACATCTGTCCGGGTAAACATAAGAACGTACTTATACTACATTTGACAAATTAAGTAACATGGTTTTTAATTGATTGTTGTTGATTGAAAAAATGCCCTCAAGAATAAAATACATTCAAAATCATTCTCATGTTGCTCGGAAAACAGCAGACATTGCAGGCATAGCCTTCCAGCAGGAATGTGATAAACTACTACGAGCGAATCCGATTTGAAGCAAGTCCCCCCCCCCCCCCCCACACACACACACACACATCCCAGAGAGAGAGAGAGAGAGAGAGAGAGAGAGAGAGAGAGAGAGAGAGAGAGAGAGAGAGAGAGAGAGAGAGAGAGAGAGAGAGAGAGAATACGAATATCTTTGTTGAGGTTAAAATGGATAAGCTAATAGCTTTCTTACGCCATGCCCTCAAGACCAACAACAACAGCAACAAACAATATCAAAATGATCACTATACACTATGTATTATACACGGGAAAATCAACAAACAAGCTGATAACGGCGAATTGTGAACAGAATACAAAGAACTTCGCAAATACGATTATATCACAATTACGAATAATATAGATTGAAGGGAATAAAATAGGACTCTCTCTCTCTCTCTCTCTCTCTCTCTCTCTCTCTCTCTCTCTCTCTCTCTCTCTCTCTCTCTCTCTCTCTCTCTCTCTCTCTCTCTCTCTCTCAGGCACACGCACACACACATGCATGCACTGAGGCATGCACGCACACGCAGACACACAGACACGCAGACACACACACACACATACACACACACACACACACACACACACACACACACACACACACACACACACACACACACACACAGACACACAGACACACACACACACACACACACACACACACACACACACACACACACACACACACACACACACACACACACCACCACCACCACCACCAAATTTGCTCCAGGGACCAACAGTCTGAGTCGCACTATTTTATATTATTTTATTTTTACTTTTTAACATGCGCGCTGGTGACCTACTCGTTTTTGAGTGAACCAGTATTTTAGGAAGAAGAAGAAGAAGAAGAGAAGCAACACTCTAGCCACAGAGGGAATCATGCACACAACGTACACCAAACACACTGTCACCAGCATTCGTGTCATCGACAGTTCTTGCTTCTCAACTGACGTCATATTAGACACTGCCCCACGACGCCATGTGGCGGTGACTTTGAAACGAATAATAATGGCTGCAGTGCAGATGGCGACAAGGATGAGGGAGATGCAGGGGAGAACCACAGAAACCAGGTGGAGATAGTTGATGTCAATGATCGTTCTGTGCCGCAGGTAGAAAGATCTCAGTCTGTTGATGTAGGTGGAGATGTTGGTGACAGGATCAGTGGCTTGAACTGTCTGGTATTTCATCAGGAGTCCTGAGTACTTCACCCCCACAATGTACACAGACATTACAACAATTGCCATCGCCATGTATCTGCAAAAGTAAATAAGAATGGTACCTCAAATCTGTATTACGTTTATTCTTTATTGGGGGAGACAGTGGGGTATGAAAGTTCTATTGTAAGAGGGTTTTCCCTTCTTTAAACTGATTATCTGAAAAAGGGAAGCATTTTTTTCAACGTTATGTTTTGGGAATTTCGAATTCAACAAACAAAAAAAAAATCCATGACCATTATTTTTTTTTGACTACCCAACAAACAAATTTATTACAAGGGTATTTATCTTGCTGTCATAATGAAGTTTATCTTGCTGATCAATAAATGTCAATGTTATTTCTTTCGATTTGGGGATTTTCCATTTGACACAATTTTACTTTTAAACCGAATGTTCTAGGGTCGTTAACTTGACGATCTAAATCTGTTTAAATTGTTAACACCAAGTTTTAAACACTTTGCCGGGATGTGGGTTCACTATTACTGACACATTGGGGCAAAAAATAGAATCATGAAATTTAAAGAAGGTGATCATGACTAGATCCAAAGCGATCATTGGTAAAAAGAGAAGAAGGGAGAGAGAGAAAGAGAGAGAGAGCGAGAGGGGGGGGACTGGGAACAACAGATATATAGACAGACAGACTGACAGATTGTTGATTGACTGCCCGGCAATCAGACCGAAACAGACTTGACAAAATTTTTTGACCTTGATAAAATGCACCGATCGGGGTCTAAACACCGTCCATGGGTTTTGGAGTAAGGGAACCCGAAATAGAAGCGTTCGCGTGTGCATATTTATAGTTTTGGGGGCGAGCGTGCGTTTTAAAGGGGTTTTTGGGTTAAGGGGGAAGGTTGGGTATAGGGTTTGGGGGGAAAAAAAACATACAATTTTCTTGAATTCCCCTCTTCTTAGGGAAGGAAAAAGCGAGAGTTGGGTTGGCCTTTGTTACCCTTTTTGTTACTTTGGTTCACCCAAAAAGGCGGGGCAGGAAGGGCTTTTTTGGTGTGTCAATCTGTGAGTTGTTGTGGAAATTGTCGTTTTTTGCCCAACAAAAACCTTTGGGTCCGGCGTGTCACTTTGCGGGGGGATACGCTGCTCTGCCCAATCGCTTTTTTGTTTTTGTGAGTAGAGTTCCTTTGGGTTCCCCCGGGTCGAATGAGTTGGGGTACTTCACTTCGCCCTTTTTCGCGGATACGCCCGTAGGCGGGGGGGCACGCTTTATCGACTGAGTGACCGGATTCAGCCATCCTCGTCTCGGTTCCCCTTCCTGTCCCGGTTCTGTGCCTCCTGTTGGCAGCCATTTCAGCCATTGCAAACTGGGGGGTTTGAACCTGTTTTGTGCGGGTTTGGTGATTTTTTATTTCAGGGTGGTTTTTCGTCATTTGTCTTGTATTAGGGCGATTGTACTGTAGTTGTCATTTATTTTTAGTTGTTTTAGGTTTGTTGCGTATACGGGTATCTGGTATGATTCGTTTGGTTGGGTGATTGAAACTTCTTGTACCGGTTTGTTGTTACTATTTTTCTGTATTTTCTGAAGTAGTGTACATATGGTTCCGAGTTCGATTGTCATTGATATTTGGTAGACAATTTTCGTATAAAACCGTTGATACGTGATGTAGATTTTTGGTTTTATTATTGGGGTTTAAATTTTCAGGGGTTAAAATAAGTTTTTGAGGTTGCTTTTGTTGGGGGATATACGTGATCTGCAGATGTGTCTGCGTGAATCTAAGGATTTTTCTAAATTTCATTTAAAATATAGGGGTTCTTTGAAATTGATTAATGTTTTGGGAGTCCCCCCTGCACAGCAGGGGAGGGTTTAACTGTGCAGTGGGGCCAACAAATGAAAGTCGAGTGGTTTTATCCGGGGAAGGTCGTGGCTATTCAATTTATAGGGTGTCTTTAACTTTTTACGATCATGGTTCGACGCGTGTGTCGGCCGTGCAGACTTATTGGTGATGTATGCATGGGGTCGGGACATGAGCAATGGTTAAAATTTTGTTAATAAATGAATCGCACACTGGGGGATGTATGTGTTTGTACAAATGGGGTTGGGGGAAGATTTTAGTTGCGGGGAATAGTCCCTTATGAATTTTTAGTAGCGGAAAAAGGGTAGGTAAATTTTTAAGGGGGGTAGTCACATTGATGGGATAAGACAGGTTGTCAGCATGTAATATTGTATGAAGGGGTTGGGTTTTGGGCTAACAAAGTTTAACCACGGTTATCACAAAGTGACATGAGAGGGGGGGGTGCGGATAAAATTTTTGGCGAACAAATAGTATTGAAAAATGTTTATATTGACAGTGCAAAAGGGGGGTAAAAATATAAAGGATTGGGGCTGTGCGCCGATTATTTTATGAAATCTAAACTTGAACCGTTAGAAATTGAAAAGTTCTTTTGTTTTTTGTTTCGGGAAGTGTATTAAACTGACTACTAGTGGAAACATTTCCTTTGAAATTCTAGTTTATTTAGTATTTTCTGGGGGGCCCCGGGCCGGTTGGTTTGTTTGGGATTGGGATTATTTCTCTAAATTGGTCGGTCTAATTCATATTAAAGCGAGTTTGGTCAGAGAAATATTGTGTTCTGCGTTGTAAAGGTTGGGGGGAATGGAGATAACCCCAAAGAAGGTTGGGGGGGGTGTATTCAAAATTCAAGGGGCCTCTCTTTTCCGAGGGGGAGGTGGGAAAGGGGAGAGGAGTTAAAGTTTACCAGTAGCCTATGGGCCTTGTTTCTCGGGTATACAACTTCAGTAGGGCCTACATTTGTGTCAGCAGGGGGTTCCTGTTCCCTCCTGAGGGGGGGGCCAGCCACCCCGCTGCTGCCGCGTGCCGGGAGGTTTCGGGGGCGTCCGTTTCCTGCTGCTTTCCCAGGAGAGGGGAAAACCCTCCCGGGGGTCCGGCCCTCTTTCGCTACCGGGTTTTTCCCCGGGTTTTCCGCCCCCTGTTTTCCCCCACCCGGTTTTGGCGTCCTTGAGAGGGGGCTCACCGCCTTCCCCACCCTCGGTCCGGGGGGGCCTTCAGAGGGGAGGTGTCCCCTTTGAGCCCCGGACGCGAAGGGGTTGGGGTGGGTGCGCCAGGGGTTCGTGCCCACGCAGGGAGGATCAGCCGTAGGATCCGGTCGGCGCCCCGGGGTAGAGTCTTCGGGGGTTCAGTTCGTGAGGCCGCGGGCCGTGAGGAGCGGGGGTCATCCTGGGGATCGCCGTGAGGGTCCCCCACACGCTGGGGGCGGGGTCCCGTGGGGGGATCAGCCTGCGAGGGCCACGGACAGCCTGAGGACGAGTCTCCTGGGGAGTCATCTGGGGTCCCCCGGACAGTGCCAAACAGAGCTTTCCGGGCCCCGGATAGGTTGTCCCATGGGTGTTTGTGAGGGGTGGGGAGCGTTGGGGTAGGATAGGGGGGTTGCTACTGCCCCCCTTTTGGGGTATGGCCACACAGTGAGGGGACTTTTTCGTTGCCTCCCCCTTTGGGACGCAGTGACCCTGCGAAATGGTTCCGGGTCAAAAAAGAAGGGGGGGTCCTGGGGGAAAGGGTGGGTGGGGCATTTTAATTTAATTCCCGGGTTATTTTTGTCCTATTGTTACCCCCACTGTGGGGATCTCGCGCCCCCGGTCGCAGTGTATACCGCAAGGTGTTTTTGTATAGGTTAAAGGGGTTTTCAGGGGCGTATAAAAGGGAGGGGGGGTCATGAAAGAATGGGATACGGGGGGGTTTTGATGGACGGAGTGGGGGCCATGGTATGTTTTGGGGGTGTGAAATAAAAGGTGCCGGGGATTGTAAAGTTGTTTAGTGTGCGTTTTCTCTCTAGGGGGTAAAAAGGGGTGGGAGGGTGGGAGGCCGTCTGGCTTTTGGACCGGGCAATTTCATATCATAATTTGTACTTACGGTTAAAACATTCTTCAGCTGTCTTCGACACTAAAAAAAATGCATTTTCCAGCGCGACGCATATTTGACATTTCTTTATAGTGTACTGTCTGATAAAAATTCTTTTCGATACGCTTTAACTAAATTCATTTAACACTTTTTTTTATGCACAATTTTTGAAAAATAGGGGGTTATTTTCCGCCAAGAACAAAATGAGGGGAAAACAATTTTATTTTGCCTTTTGGGTCTTCTTCAGCAAACCCAATAACATTTTGGACAGTGAGACGAAGAAAGAAAACCTTTTATCTTCTCATATTCCGGGAAAATAAAAAAGGCCGCTGGACGAACAAAGGGGCTTTTTTTCTATTGCTAATACCTTCGTAGTCCTACTCCCCGGAGTTCTTGTTACACTTGTCAATTACCACTTTCCGCGGGCATGAAGAAAACAACAGGGTTTTAAATACCGTATCTGACCGGATTATATTTTTTGTTTTCCCCCCCATTGGAGAAGTTCCCCTTTGGAGACTTTAAACTTGCTGAGGGCTCATTTGAAAAAAACATTTTTTATTCCCATTCACCCACTCAACACTAAGTTAGTTTGGGAGAATTTCTACCACTGCAATATGAATCTTCTCCCTCTATTATTTCTTTAATCTAAGACAAGAGACACTTTGTTTTAAATTAATTTATAAATTATATATCTCCCCCCATTTTTCTTTAATCTAAACTAAGAGCAACTTTGTTTATAATTCATATTCTTTCATCATTTCAACACCAAGCTGCTCTTAAGTTTTGGGAAAGGGTCGGGACTTATCCTTGGAAAATTTTTAATTTTTTGTATATATAAATATATAATTATATAATATTATAAAAATAAAGGAAAGGGTGCAAAAAAGTCCTTATTTATTTGAAACGGTTTTCACATCATACTTTACTTTTTTTATATAGTATTAAAAATTAGTAGAAAGAAACTGTGAGAGCGTGGCAGCCCGAGAGTCCCCAAAGAGAAGCCCCCTTCAACAGGTTTCGGCCCTTATCTCTGACACTCTAGGGGGGTTGGCCACACCCGGGTTTAACTCCGGGTGTCCCCCCTGCTGCCCCTTTTTTCCCATCTTGGGAGAGCATGGCTGGGGGTTCGAACCCATACCCTCTGGCCCTCTCATTTTCCCCTTAAGACTCACGCTTTAAAACCCCAGAGCCCCAGACACCTGATTTTTAGGAAATTAAGTCTTTTTGAAGTTCACTTTTTTTTTTCCCCCTTTGGGCCCGATTTCCCGCTTTTAAAACCTTCTGCCGCTTCTGCCATTGCTTTCGGGGTTGGTTTTTTTTCCCTTTCCCCCAACTGAACGTTTCATGGGCTGTTTTCAACGTTCCCACAAAACCCCCTGCTCCAAATTTCTGCATGAGGCTTGACCGAAGCCTTCTCTCCTCAGGCTGTTTGCCAGATCAGCATAGTTTTTAGTCTTGTAGATTTGAGCTGCCTCCATTCTGTTCTCATATGGCACCGTGAGCTTGATCATGATCAGCTGCTTGGTTGACTTAGAGTGGACTACTATGTCTGGTCTCATGCCACTCTTGCTGATGATCTCTGGGTCACTCTTCCATTCTGGGAGGTCTGCAGTGCACTCCCAGTCATCTGCCCCGTCCAGCAGACTCTGCCTGCATGTTTCGAGTGGCACTGTTGTTCTTGGCCGTGATTTGCTGCCTCCTGCCGTGAAGAATATTGCGGGTGCTTTTGGAGTCCTGATTTTCCCTTTTGTGGTGTTGGTACTAGCCCAGACTACTTGTACAATCTCTTTGATCACTTGGTTGTGCCTCCATGTGTACCTTCCTTGAGCCAGGGCTACTTTACATGAGCTTAGGACATGCTCCACTGTTTGTTTTTCATGGCAGAGGGGGCATGCAAGACCGTCTGTTTTCCCCCACTTCACCAGGTTTGCATTTGAGGGCAGAAGGTAATATGCAGATCTGAGAATGAAGCTGATCCTGAGAGGGGCCATGTGCCAAATGTCATTCCAAGTGAGACTTCTTTGGAGTGCATTCTCCCACGTTGTCCATTGCCCTTGCTGGCTCTGCTGGACTGCTTTTGGAGTCTTTTTTGGTCTTCTTCTTTTCTCATCTCCTCAATCATCATGTCTCTTTTGGCTTCTCCTTTGGCCTTTGACCACCATTCAGTTTTGTCACCCCCAGTCCTTGTCTGTTGGTCTATGTGTGTCCTGTTATTTCTCTGATCTTGAGACTTTCTTTTGCAGAATCCATCGCTTGTGTCTTAAGAGGTTATATCTTTATAGTTTCTACTTTTCACAAGAAAATGTCGCTTGTTTTGCTTTTTCATGATTTTCCTTTGCTTCTTAGGTGGCACCTTTGGTTGGTTTTTTGAAAACTCAACAAATATACTACGGTATTGCACACCAGCCTTTTCTGGGATTGCATTCTTCTTAAAACTGAAAAGGCAGATAAGTCAAATTACCACTTGCCGCGGTCACTGAGGAGAAACAATCAGGTTTCGAAATATCGGTATCTGACCAGGAGTTATATGTTAGTGAGTTTCCCTCCCTATTGGAGGATGTCTCCGCCTTGGAGACTATAAGCTTGCTGAAGGCTCATTTTGAGAAGCATTTATTCTATTTTTCCCCATTCACCCACTCAAGCACATACTGTTAGTTAGGCAGAATTACCTACCACTGCAGATATGAATGCTTATCTCCCCCTATTTCTTCGATCTAAGACATAAGAGCAAGCTTTGTTTATAATTGAATATTTCTTGCAGTCATTGCAACACCAAGCTGCTCTGTAAGTTGCTGGAATGGTGCTCGGTACTTATCCTTGGAATTTATTAGTTTGTTGTATTTTAGTCCCTTGCGGATTCATTCCAAGAACTGGCCCTCAGCACTTGTGTCTTAAGAATCTTTATAGTTTCTACTTTTCACAAGAAAATGTAGCTTGTTTTGCTCTTTCATGATTTTCCTTTGCTTCTTAGGTGGCACCTTTGGTTGGTTTTTTGAAAACTCAATAGGCAGAATTACCTACCACTGCAGATATGAATGCTTATCTCCCCCTATTTCTTCGATCTAAGACATAAGAGAAAGCTTTGTTTATAATTGAATATTTCTTGCAGTCATTGCAACATCAAGCTGCTCTGTAAGTTGCTGGAATGGTGCTCGGTACTTATCCTTGGAATTTATTAGTTTGTTGTATATATATATATATATATATATATATATATATATATATATATATATATATATATATATATATATATATATATACGCGTGTAGAGATACAGATATATAGATATAGAGTGATAGATAAACGACTTCATAACCACAATATAGTTTGAGGGTTATAATTCCGATGAGGTATGAAGAAAGATTACAGCGACAGTTATGGGGAATGTACGCGCTGCACGTGCCATAAGACCATCTTCTCCTGACATTCCTTTTTCACACGGTTGGTGCGTTTATTACTGAGCAGTTTATGCAGAGGAAAAACAGCTGTGTAAGATTTCATTTCTTTTACTGGAATACATCATTTCCATTTCTTTTTTTATAATTTTTTCAGGACATCCTTTCTTGCAAGGGCAATTGGCTTTATTGTGAAAACAAACTAAAGTGTTTTCTTCAACACCAAAACTGAACTTTTTACATTTCATATAATCAACGAGGGACTCGTGTAGCTTATAAACTCTCTAGATCGGTACTAAATGATTGATCATTAGAACGGATTGAGTTAAGCAACATAACAGGTGAAAACTGAAAGATAAGTGATTGCTCGTGCTTTGTATTCATTGTCCTGAATGTTTATTGTTTTGCCTGAAGAAAATCTGAGAGGTCAAAACGCGTCGTGTTCTGTCTTGCAATCTGTCCATTTTTTTCCCTGGGGAATAACTAACAATGTTGTATAAAATTCGTCGCCTTCATTCATCATTTTGAAAGTAACAGGTGAACACCAGCCAGGTTTTAAGGATAATAGTACCATTTAAGGATTATAGTACCATTTAAGGATAATAGTACCATTTAAGGATAATAGTACCGTGACTGGAGTGTGCTACAAATGGAGGGATGTGAAGAAGGAGATGTTGGGGCAGAAGGCTGCTGCTGCGAAGACTGGGGGTGAGCCTCCGCAGAAAATTGACCCGTTTACTGACTTAGTGAACGCCATCCTTTGTGAGGGCTCTGCTCTGACATCTGGCATTGCAGGTATGTAGCATGTACGATGGAATTATGTGTGTTCCACTGATCGTACTCGCTGTGTCAGTGTTTGTGCCAATGATTTCGGCGTTAGTTACTGTTGTTCTCTGTGACCTGTATCACTGTCCATCTGTCATTCTGTGCCCTGTTTGAAATGTGTAACTGTTACTGTTGGCAATGTCACTAGTCAGTTTTATGCCAGACTGACATCTTTCATAATTATTATTATTTTCATTTGACAGGCTAATGTGACACTGTAAAAGTGTAATCAATGATCAGTGTGTATCTGAGTGTGAGACTAACACACACACACACTCTCTCTCTCTGGCTGTGCGTGTGTCATTGTGTCGTGTTGTGTGTGTGATATGAATGCTGCAAAGCAAGAATAAAATGTGGGGCTGCTGTTTAGTTATCTACCATTTATTTAACTTGCTTTCATAGTTTCAAAATCATGACATGATAGATGATAGACTGCACATGAAATAGAAGAACATTAGTCCTAATTGATAATAAGTCTTGAAATCATGCCCTTTCTATAGCTCTAGTGTGCGGATCATTGGATTACTACCCCAAAAGCGAAGTGTGAACTAGTAAAACTACCAATGTTTGTGATGATTTATTGTAGTAATGATACTAATAGATACTAATAATGTTTTTTCCAGTATAAAATGAAGGTATTCCTCTACTGATATGCATAATCATAATAACTGAAGGACTTTAAGCAAAAAATGTTAGATAATGTGACATACTGATACTAAAGTGCAGTTTCTTGTGTGTGTATTTTGTGTGTGTTTTGCCTGAACAATGTGTTATGATTGATACTATGTATTTTTTGTCTTTTTCAGTGCACAGAACAGATTCAAGCATCACTGAGACTTGTGAGTGTGAGTATTTTGACTTTTCCTTCTTTTTTCCCCCAGCTATTCATTCATCTACCATGATGTAGTGAAACAGAGGCACATGTCTTGTCAGTTTTTTCCTTTGTTGAACCTGTTGTTGTGTTAAGTGTGTTGAACTCAAATATTAAACTGAAGCACAAATAGCCTACACACATACACAAACACAGGTGTATGGTGATAGTATACTTATGTTTTACGTGTTGTTGAGCCCAGGGGTGATAACTACCTCTTTCTGTCTCACTGTCAGTCTCCCTAGACTTCATTTCCTTTCATTGTTAGCTCCATTTGATGATTTTATGCTGCTTCCAGAAAACATTCAGGCAAAAACTTGTGTGATGTGAAGATGTAGAACTGAGGCTGTGAATGAAAAACATACAGTATACACAAACAGATTTCAGGTTTTATTTTATAGCATAGGTTCAGTTTGTACGTGTACGCTTTGAAGCCTTTAGCCTCTTATTTTGTCACTGGCATGAACATGCTTAGAATATTTCTGGCCTGGATCATTCTATGGTAAATTCTGTTGAGTAGATACTAGATATACTGTGACCAATGTTTGTCCAGTAGATATTTCAAGTTGTTGACCGTTTCCGCCTTAACAAAGTGATTAGATAGGCCTACTCTGTGATAGTATATTCTATAGTCACAATGTCTTCTTCCACTATATCATACTGATTACGACCTTATTGTTTGGCTTGTTACATGTGATATTACTTTAGCTGTATAGATCAGCAAAAATGTTGATTTACATACTTCCGAAATTGTCTTATTAATTAAAAGAGCAGACTAGTGTATTACTGTTCGTGCATTCATTGATAACATTAATCATTCTCAAGAGGTGAAAGATTGTGCAATAACTGATACAATATATTTTCAATAGGTTAAAGATATTAGAAAGTTTGGGGATGACTGAGAGGGAGGTGGGGAGGAGGGGTTTGTTGGGATCAAATGATTTAATCATGGTGTCGGCGAGGTGGAGAGAAAGAGAGAATGTATGTGCACACCATGCTTGTGGTCAGTATGTGTGTGAAGTAAATAACTAAATAATTGTGCAGTTAAGCATTCTTTCTACCCCTGTTAGGTAATTTAGTAAATAAAAAGAAGAAACAGAATAAATACCAGATGTGTATTTGAATTAAAATGAACTAGGTATCAAAAGTGATTATTTGTAAACTCGATCTTTAGCGAGAGTGGATGAATATATATATATATATATATATATATATATATATATTATATATATATATATTTATAGATGAATATAATCAAAAAGCCTAAAATGATTTTAAAAGTGCTCGACCCCTTGGGGAGCAACATTTGTCAATGTTATTAAAAAGGAATGAAAAAACTCTACAAATTTGTTTCGAGCGTGTTGCGCTGTCATCAGGATGGTTTTTATGTTGCCCACCGCCGATGTTATATAGCGTGTGGGCTCCCGTTTGCGGTGTTGTTGCACGTGCGAGTTGGCTGCACGTGGTTTTTTGGGGGCTTTCGGTTTTTGTTTTGGATGTGTTCACTAACAACGATTTCCATTTATGCCTGCAGTTGTTTACTATTTCTGTTTTGGTGTTTAAAGTTACTAAGTGTGGTTTGCATAGTATTAACCATTTTTCAGTTAAACATAGGTTGCACCTTTTTGAAACATTGCTGTATGGTGATGCTCTTTTTATGATTTTCCAGGATATATTGTAGCTTGTTTTTGCGTCTTTAAGTTTCCAGATATATTTGCTCAGTTCTGTTTGGTTTTTTATATTTTTCTTTATTAAATGACTGTTTGTGGTTTGCATATCTGGTTTTGAAGTGGTTTTCAGTGATCCCTATGTATGTTTCTTTTTCATTTTCTGATGTCACAGTAGCCTGGTATACAATGTTGCTGTGAAGACATTTGTTGTTTAGTGGGGCACTGCTCCTTTCTGATGCAATTGCAAGATTTCCTTTCTTCACCCTTCTTTGCTGTGTTGATTTTCATTTTGTTGGATGCGTCAATCAGGTTTTTGAGGTTGGGCATACATGAGTACGACAGTTTGACAGTGTTTTTGTTAAATATTTTGGACAGTTGTGTTCTTTTGGAAATGAAGTTGTTAGGATTTTGAAGAATTCTTTCCCTACGTTTGTTTTGATTTTCCCGTCGTATGGGGGGTTTTACCATATGATTTTTCTTTTCCTATTTTTCTTGCTTTTATTTGTGTTGTTGTCTGGGTTGTATTGTAATTTGTAATTGTATCCACTTGTTTGTAGTGCCTCCTGGTATTCTACTGCTGCATTGTTGAACACTCTCCCCACTGCATGACAGGTTTGATAGTCTCTTGTTTATGCCATGAGGTATGGTCTTTAATACAGATGGTGGATGGTTACTTTTGGTGTGTACATAAAGAGGTGTATCGTTGGGTTTCTTGTATGGTTTATATATATATGATTGTTGAGATCCAGTGTTATGTCTAAGTAGTTCACTCCCTTTTTGTTTTGCTTCAATGGTAATCTTTAAGTTGTGGTTTTGGAAGATTTTGCATAGTTCTTTCTTCTTGTTTTCGATGGTTCTTGGATTGTTGGTCGTGCAGCAAGGCCATCGTCTCTGTATAGTCCGACTTGTTTTCCGAGTTTTTTCTTGATGTTGGACAGCATGAATAGTCCGACCAGTTCACATGTTTCTGCACCATCATATGAACCCATGGTTACGTCGAATGTTGAGTTTCTGTTGGTTTTCCTGATCCAGGTTTCATTCTGCTGTGTAGTAATGTTTTCTTGGTGTGGAGAATGATTTCCATTTCTGACCCTGTTATGTCTGTGTGGTTACTGGCAAACTTCAGGGCTTTGGTGAGTAGTTCCTCATCTATGGATGGGTAAAAGTCTACTATATCAAATGTGATGAATACTGTATTACTTTGTTTATTGATTTTTTTTGAACCATTGGATAACTTCGTATGTGTTCTTCCAGAGGTTGTAATCAGAGCTTGATTTATGTCCTTTATTATTTTTCCAGAATTTTCTTGCCTATTTTGCCTAATTCAGATTTGGTGGGTTTATTAGTCTACATGTTGGATTGTTATGAAAGTTGGGCTTGTGGTCTTTGAGTGTTATGAAAGCTTCTTTTGTTGCTGTCGCTTCTATCCTGTCACTTAGGTCTATGCGCTCTGCAAGTTCTTTTTCTTTAGTGCGGATACTGTCATGTATATTTTTGTCGGCTTTTATGTAGTTTTTCTGGATGTTTTTGTCAAGGAGCTGAGAATTTTCCCTTTGGTTCCATTTTGTAGTAATTGCTAGTTTTATCAGCCTTCACAAATATTTTTTTGTCATTTTGTACTTGTTTTATTTGGTTTTTTAATGTGTTTGGAAATCGTTGTTAGATTTTTTAAATTCAATATTGGTTATCATTCTTTTCATTTGATCTTCAAAGGGTTTCATATCGTCTATGACTGGTGGTGATCGCCATGATTTGAAATCGTAGGTGTTTTTGTCCTCTTTTTTTTGCATTCGGGTTCAGGAAAAAGAATGCTTTCCATCTCATATTGCGTACGAACTTTTCGGTTTGTTCTATTAATCTTTTTAAGTAGAATTGTGGATTAGAAAAGGGTATGTTTTTTGTTGACTGCCTAAAATTGATTTCCTCCATTTTAAAATTCTTCAGGCCACAGTGCTCAACGTGAGGAGCAATTAAGATGAATATAATCAAAAAGCCTAAAATGATTTTAAAAGTGCTCGACCCCTTGGGGAGCAACATTTGTCAATGATATTAAAAAGGAATGTTAAAACTCTACAAATTTGTTTCGAGCGTGTTGCGCTGTCATCAGGATGGTTTTTATTTTGCCCACCGCCGATGTTATATAGCGTGTGGGCTCCCGTTTGCGGTTTTTTTGCACGTGCGAGTTGGCTGCACGTGTTTTTTGGGGGGCTTTCAGGTTTTTGTTTTGGGATGTGTTCACTAACAACGATTTCCATTTTTTGCCTGCAGTTGTTTACTATTTCTGTTTTGGTGTTTAAAGTTGCTAAGTGTGGTTTGCATAGTATTAACCATTTTTCAGTTAAACATAGGTTGCACCTTTTTGAAACATTGCTGTATGGTGATGCTCTTTTTTATGATTTTCCAGGATATATTGTAGCTTGTTTTTGCGTCTTTAAGTTTCCAGATATATTTGCTCAGTTCTGTTTGGTTTTTATATTTTCTTTATTAAATGACTGTTTGTGGTTTGCATATCTGGTTTTGAAGTGGTTTTCAGTGATCCCTATGTATGTTTCTTTTTCATTTTCTGATGTCACAGTAGCCTGGTATACAATGTTGCTGTGAAGACATTTGTTGTTTAGTGGGCACTGCTCCTTTCTGATGCAATTGCAAGATTTCCTTTCTTCACCTTCTTTGCTGTGTTGATTTTCATTTTGTTGGATGCGTCAATCGGTTTTTGAGTTGGGCATACATGAGTACGACAGTTTGACAGTGTTTTTTTTAAAAATATTTTGGACAGTTTGTGTTCTTTTGGAAATGAAGTTGTTAGGATTTTGAAGAATTCTTTCCCTACGTTTGTTTTGATTTTCCCGTCGTATGGGGGGTTATACCATATGATTTTTCTTTCCTATTTTTCTTGCTTTTATTTGTGTTGTTGTCTGGGTTGTATTGTAATTTGTAATTGTATCCACTTGTTTGTAGTGCCTCTGGTATTCTACTGCTGCATTGTTGAACACTCTCTCACTGCATGACAGGTTTGATAGTCTCTTGTTTATGCCATGAGGTATGGTCTTTAATACAGATGGTGGATGGTTATTTTGGTGTGTACATAAAGAGGTGTATCGTTGGGTTTCTTGTATGGTTTATATATATGATTGTTGAGATCCAGTGTTATGTCTAAGTAGTTCACTACCTTTTTGTTTGCTTCAATGGTAATCTTTAAGTTGTGGTTTTGGAAGATTTTGCATAGTTCTTTCTTCTTGTTTTCGATGGTTCTTGGATTGTTGGTCAGTGCAGCAAGGCCATCGTCTCTGTATAGTCCGACTTGTTTTCCGAGTTTTTTCTTGATGTTGGACAGCATGAATAGTCCGACCAGTTCACATGTTTCTGCACCATCATATGAACCCATGGTTACGTCGAATGTTGAGTTTCTGTTGGTTTTCCTGATCCAGGTTTCATTTCTGCTGTGTAGTAATGTTTTCTTGGTGTGTGAGAATGATTTCCATTTCTGACCTGTTATGTCTGTGTGGTTACTGGCAAACTTCAGGGCTTTGGTGAGTAGTTCCTCATCTATGGATGGGTAAAAGTCTACTATATCAAAATGTGATGAATGCTGTATTACTTTGTTTATTGAGTTTTTTGAACCATTGGATAACTTCGTATGTGTTCTTCCAGAGGTTGTAATCAGAGTTTGATTTTATGTCCTTTATTATTTTTCCAGAATTTTCTTGCTTATTTTGCCTAATTCAGATTTGGATGGGTTTATTAGTCTACATGTTGGATTGTTATGAAAGTTGGGCTTGTGGTCTTTGAGTGTTATGAAAGCTTCTTTTGTTGCTGTCGCTTCTATCCTGTCACTTAGGTCCATGCGCTCTGCAAGTTCTTTTTCTTTAGTGCGGATACTGTCATGTATATTTTTGTCGGCTTTATGTAGTTTTTCTGGATTTTTTTGTCAAGGAGTTGAGAATATTCCTTTGGTTCCATTTTGTAGTAATTGCTAGTTTTATCAGCCTTCACAATATTTTTTTGTCATTTTGTACTTGTTTTATTTGGTTTTTTAATGTTGTTTGGAAATCGTTGTTAGATTTTTTGAATTCATATTGGGTTTTATCATTCTTTTCATTTGATCTTCAAAGGGTTTCATATCGTCTATGACTGGTGGTGATCGCCATGATTTGAAATCGTAGGTGTTTTTGTCCTCTTTTTTTGCATTCGGGTTCAGGAAGAGGAATGCTTTCCATCTCATATTGCGTACGAACTTTTCGGTTGTTCTATTAATCTTTTTAAGTAGAATTGTGGATTAGAAAACGGTATGTTTTTTGTTGACTGCCTAAAATTGATTTCCTCCATTTTAAAATTCTTCGGGCCCCACAGTGCTCAACGTGAGGAGCAATTAAGATGAATATAATCAAAAAGACTAAAATGATTTTAAAAGTGCTCGACCCCTTGGGGAGCAACATTTGTCAATGATATTAGAAGGAATGTTAAAACTCTACAAATTTGTTTCGAGCGTGTTGCGCTGTCATCAGGATTGTTTTTATTTTGCCCACCGCCGATGTTATATAGCGTGTGGGCTCCCGTTTGCGGTTGTTTGCACGTGCGGTTGGCTGCACGTGTTTTTTGGGGGCTTTCAGGTTTTTGTTTTGGATGTGTTCACAAACAACGATTTCCATTTATGCCTGCAGTTGTTTACTATTTCTGTTTTGGTGTTTAAAGTTGCTAAGTGTGGTTTGCATAGTATTAACCATTTTTCAGTTAAACATAGGTTGCACCTTTTTGAAACATTGCTGTATGGTGATGCTCTTTTTATGATTTTCCAGGATATATTGTAGCTTGTTTTGCGTCTTTAAGTTTCCAGATATATTTGCTCAGTTCTGTTTGGTTTTTATATTTTTCTTTATTAAATGACTGTTTGTGGTTTGCCATATCTGGTTTTGAAGTGGTTTTCAGTGATCCCAAGCGGTCGAGCACTTTTAAAATCATTTTAGTCTTTTTGATTATATTCATCTTAATTGCTCCTCACGTTGAGCACTGTGGCCTGAAGAATTTTAAAATGGAGGAAATCAATTTTAGGCAGTCAACAAAAACATACCGTTCTCTAACCCACAATTCTACTTAAAAAGATTAATAGAACAAACCGAAAAGTTCGTACGCAACATGAGATGGAAAGCATTCTTTTTCCTGAACCGAATGCAAAAAAAAGAGGACAAAAACACCTACGATTTCAAATCATGGCGATCACCACCAGTCATAGACGATATGAAAAACCCCTTTTAAGATCAAATGAAAAGAATGATAACCAATATTGAATTCAAAAAAATCTAACAACGATTTCCAAACAACATTAAAAAACCAAATAAAACAAGTACAAAATGACAAAAAAATATTTGTGAAGGCTGATAAAACTAGCAATTACTACAAAATGGAACCAAAGGAATATTCTCAACTCCTTGACAAAAAAAATCCAGAAAAACTACAAAAAAGCCGACAAAAATATACATGACAGTATCCGCACTAAAGAAAAAGAACTTGCAGAGCGCATAGACCTAAGTGACAGGATGACAGCGCAAACACGCTCGAAACAAATTTGTAGAGTTTTAACATTCCTTTTTAATATCATTGACATATATATATATATATATATATATATATATATATATATATATATATATATTATATATATATTAATATATATATTGTTAAAAGATAAGGTCTAAAACTATCTATGTCAAGATAGTTTTAGACCTTATCTTTTTTAAAAAATGTTGCTCCCAGTCCGGTTGAGCATTTTTTTAAAATCTCTGCTGGTATTTACTACCATTGTCTTATATATATATATATATATATAATCATATATATATATATATATATATATTTATATATATTATATATATATAATATATATATATATATAATTTCTAAATGGAGAAAATTAACTTTGGGCAGTCACCAAAATACACCTTTTTCTAACCCACAACTCTACATTAAAAAACTCATACAGCAGACTGAAAATATTTGTGTGTAATATGAGATGGAAAGCGTTTTTCTTTTGAATCCAGATGCTAAAAAGGAAGATAAAAAAAACTTATGGTTTTAAGTCATGGAGATCGCCACCTGTGATAGAGGAAATGAAACTCTTTTAAGAAAGTATGAAAAAACTAATAGCTAATATTGAATTTAGAAAATCACACAATAATTTTCCAAACAACATTGAATAATAACATAAAACAAATCCAAAATGACAAAAAAATGTTTATAAAGGCTGACAAGACAAGCAATTTCTATAACATGGAACCTAATGAGTACTCTCAACTCCTCAACAAAAATATTCAGAAAAATTATAAAAAAGCTGATAAGACTACACATGACAACATCTGCAAAAAAAGAAAGAAAACGTGTGCACCAGATGGATTTAGGTGATAGGATAGAAGCAACAGCAATAAAAGAAGCTTTATAACCCTCAAAGATCACAAACCTAACTTTCACAACAACCCTACTTGTAGACTTATAAACCCATCAAAATCTGAATTAGGCAAAATTAGTTTTTAAAAAATCCTGGAAAAGGCAATAGAGGACATAAAAACAAACACTGAATACAATCTCTGGAAAAATAGTTATGAAGTTATCCAATGGTTTAAGGAATTGAACAAACAGAAAAATACAGTGTTCATTACTTTTGACATAGTGGATTTCTATCCTTCTATCGACGAGGAATCACTCACTAAAGCACTAAGATTCGCCAACAAATATACAAATATAACAGATTCTGAGATGGAAATCATTCTCCACACTAAGAAAACCCTTCTCCATAGCAACAATGAAACTTGGATTAAAAAAAAACAGCAGAAATTCCACGTTCGATGTCACGATGGGATCTTATGATGGAGCTGAAACTTGTGAATTAGTTGGACTTTTCATGTTCAACGTAGGAAAAGAATATCCTCAGAATCCTTAAAACATCATTCCCAAAAGAACATGTACTATCTAAAATATTCAATAAAAACACCGTCAAGCTATCGTACTCGTGTATGCCCAACCTCAAAAACATAATTGATTCTTCCAACAAAACCAAAAACAATACAACCAAAGAGGGTGACGAAAGGATATCTTGTAATTGCACAAAAAAAGACCAGTGCCCTCTGAATAACAAATGTCTCTACAGCAACATTGTGTACCAAGCTACGGTAACAACAGACAGTGATAAAGAAACATACATAGGGATCACGGCAAACCATTTTAAAACCAGATATGCAAACCATAACAGTCCTTCAAAAATGAAAAATATAAAAACCAAACAGAACAAAGTAAATATATTTGGAAGCTTAAAGATAAGAAAATAGATTACAACATATCATGGAACATTATAAAAAGAGCAGCACCATACAACAACCTTTCTAAAAAATGCAACTTATGTACTACAGAAAAGTGGCTGATATTATGTAAACCCCATCTAGCATCCCTGAACTCTAAAGTAGAAATGATTAATAATTGCAGGCACAATGGAAATCTTTGTCAATGCACCATCCCTGGCACGTCCCCTCTGAACGCGCCCCCAAAAAGAAAAATCTACAGGCCACATGCCACACCGCAGAGCTCACACGCCCACACACTAATCTATATAACACTGGTGGCGTGCCCAGATTATACATACCCCGAGGAGAGCACTTGCTCGAAAACAAGTTTGTAGGGTGATTTTTTATTCCATTTTAAAATCCTATTTTAAACTGTTATGTCGCTCCCTATTTGGTTGAGCATTTTTTTGACTTCTGAGTGGTCTTTTAACTCTAATTATATATATATAATTAGAGTTAAAAGACACTCAGAAGTCTAAAAATACATACATATAGTAGGCTACTGTATATATGTAAATGAGTGGCCCTGTCGCTCACTTGGACTGATTGGACTGGACATTGTGACCGTATTAATTCCATACTACCAACCAAATGGTTTGCTGATCTCTGTTGAATGTAAATTCTTCCTAGGAAGCTCTGTATGATCAGCCAAGCAGGGGTCCCTACTCTTACTAGTGCTAGAAGAAGGTAATGTTTGTACAGTAAATACTGTAGTACATCGTATTTTCTTTTTGTTATGTACATGTAATAACTAAATAAAAGTTTGCATAGTTACAATTATGCATTGACTGGGAAGGTAATGTTTTTCTTTGGCAAACACAATCATTTTTTCGGGATAGATATGGTTTTTAGAAAATGCCTCATTCATGAGTAATTGTTTTACATTTCTTTGAATGCACTTCTTGATTTAGCAGTCTTTAGACAAATGTTCAATAACAAATCTGAAACAAACGATCATTATCAATTTGACAGGATCTGATCCATGCGAGGTGCTCTTGCAAGGAGCAGCCCCTCTCGGCCAGTCTCGGCTAATGCCAACCTCTCCCAGGAAGGTATGTGCACATTGACTTCATTGGCTCAGGTGTGTTATGATGCCTAAAGCCTGGTAATTTTGGAGAGAGAGAGAGAGAGAGAGAGAGAGAGAGAGAGAGAGAGAGAGAGAGAGAGAGAGAGAGAGAGAGAGAGAGAGAGAGAGCACAAGCCATGAGACTACTTTTCCCTTGCATTTAGTCAATGTTGCTAAGGAGATCCCTTTGACATTTTGAGACTGTATGACAAGTATGGTCTTAGGTTTTATGTTACTCAGCAGACAGACCTTTATCTTATCTTTTTCTACACATAATTATTTTTTTTTAATATCTGTAATTTTTTTTCAAAAAAATGACCAAGAAATTTTGGACCAAGAAACAAAAATGGTTAAATCTTGAAAGAAAATAAAGACATCAATAAATATTTCTGTATAACGCTAGATATTTGGACATGGAAATAGTGTGCACAATGTAAAAGCTGTGTAACTGTTTACATGCAACTTTATAAAGGCAAACTTCAAGTGAGTCCAAACAACAATTGAAAAAATGTAATGGGAGAAACAAAGTTAGAGAATAAGGAACACTTCTGACATTTCACATACGCTTTTAATTCACATTGTCCACATTTATGGCCATTTTGTTCTGCAAAAAACTCCACCTATTAATGTGACAAAATGTCTGTTGGATCTGTCACCTTTGGACATAATCTATAACGGTTTTTCTTTTAACAGATGAAATGATCTTGGATTTGGAGCGGCCAGCTCTGTGTCCACACTAGCGTCAGGAACACGGAAGGCAGGTAAGAAAATACCTTCATAGTTGTAGGATATAACATGCAGGCATAAAAACATTTACCAGAGAATAACCCATTCCTTTGAAAGACTTTGTAATGCAGTTGGGAACTGCTAATTGACTTAAAGGAACCTTATGCTTTAAAACCACATGTGTCCAGCATGTTTTCAGGAGGCTCCACTTCACTATCACATTCTCTGTTGTCTCACTGGCTATTTTCTCTATTTTTTTCCTACCATGGTCTTCACTTTCATGAACAACACTGCAAGTGCCTGTTTCTCTTAGGCCTGCTTGATGGCAGAATATAATACCGTCTTTGATGTGCTATGAAAAAAAAAACCAAAAAACATCAGCACTGTCACATAGTCCTATGCTGAAATTGAACTCCATAGCACTATCATCATCATCATCATCCATTACTGCATTTTGAAATATGTCACATGATTTTTGGTGCTACATATTGGAGCATGGTTTTGTAGCAGCAAGAGGGGAAAAAGACATAAAAAGAAGACATAAAAAGAAACCAAGAACAACTCTGACACCTATCCACCCTACTGGGGATGCTCACGGGAGATAACACTGTTTTTTTGATAGCCTGTGTATGTAGAAGAGAAAAATACTTTTGTCTGAAGGAAAATCTGCAGTGGCACACACTTAATGTCATTCCTCATTCTCAATTCTGCCTTTCATGCATTTAACTCTCGAATCTCATCCACTGAGGCAAAGTCAGAATGTGAATGCATTTTGTACAACGTTCAATGAAAAGCAGAGGCACAAACTACTGTTTTAGAACAATGATACATGTTTATTTATCAACACAGCACATATAAAATCAAATATGCACAAACACAAAAGAGTAGTCAAGTACAAGGTATCTAAACTCACACACGCCAGTACGTGAACCAATAATCATGATGATAGAGAATCATGAATTCACTGTAATACATTCCACACGCTTCTCATCCCAGCAACCGCTATCTGAAAGCACCCTCCCATCAAACTTCAGAAATTGTCGAAGTGGCTACTCGTCATTCCAGCCATCCCACATAAATGCTCACAATCTGATCTCAAAATATAAACACGACAGCTTTTGCTGTATCTGTACTGTTTATGTTTGCACAAAAATCACTAGAAAAGCAAAATATTGGTGTGCATTAAAAACTTGTGTCTTCTTATTTCACGCATAGCCATGACACCGACTACCCGGGGTGTGAAGAGGAGATCGCGGCATCAGAGAAGCTAATGAAATATGATGCTGGCTTAGAAACGCTAAGCGACAGCCAGGTGGAAACTGACAAGTGTAGGAGAGAGTTTTATATGAGTGCAACGGCTCTGAACATCTCCGAACTGAGAGAGAAAAATTAGAAATACTAAAACTAAAATGAGAGCTTGGTTTAGAGTAACGCTCGATTTCATGATTTGCACAACTGTAAGATTGCTCCTCCTCCCATTATTTTAGAGAGAGTTGTGACACGATTAGTTCTCAAGTAATGCTCACAGAAAGTTTTATGTGAGTAATTCTTGACATGGTTTGACAGAATTCTTAGTAGTTTTTTCCCCAGCAACTATGGATTGCACCTAATTCTGTTCCCTCATCTACCTGAAGAATAATTGTTTCGTCGAAGTGTTTCCAATGTTTCTAGCTGTTGAAAAATTTTCTTCCCTTTGAAAGTTAGTTATTATGCTAAAAATATGGAGTTCATGTAACCATTGTGTTTACACACTTGTTGCCAGTGTCGTCAAAATGTGAAACCACTTATCACAGCATGACTATTTCAACATTCTGTTATCTTATTCACAGGGAGGCACTGTACAACAGGTCAGACCACGCATGCTTTGGTAAAATTCTATGTAGTTTTCATGGGGATAGTTTTGCTAACAAGCAATGCATGAAGTGGTATCATATGAAACATCTGAAACTATGCAGCAGTAAAAATAGCGCTCGATGAACCTCTGTCGAACTAACTGACCGGCAGCCTCGTCGTCTCTTTCATTGGCGTCGTGCGCCGTGGGTTGGCCTGTTGAGCCTCTTCAGCTTGAGCATTCACTTCTGGACCTCTGTCTTCTGGAGGTCTGGTGGCAGGTCAATGTCGTCCGTTGGCAGGTCAATGTCGTCTGGTGGCAGGTCAGTGTCGTCCGGTGGCAGGTCAATGTCGTCCTTTGGCAGGTCGATGTGTTGTGGTCTTGCGAAGTTGTGCAGGATCAGGCAGGCAGTGATGATCTGGAAAACCAAACCGAACATGTACATGTTTCCATGAAATATGCACATTTACATGTATGGCAATATGTGTGAACCAGTAGTCAAAGATACAAAAAAGCCCCTTTTACTTTTATCAAGGCTGTTAAAGGTCAGTGACTTTTTTCTTGTGTGTCTAAGGCTTGGTATAGTGAGGTGGGGCCCAGTTCTCTCCTTTTAACATTTAACCTCCTCAAATAATAATTTTTGAGTCAAGCACCCATTTGCACCTGGTAGGATTTATGAAAATTTGACTACAGTACCTTTCCTATGGATACCCTTACAGTGCCAAGAATTTCGAACCCAGGACTTCTTGCTTGTAACTCTCAAATGCTAACCACTAAACTGTGGCAGTTCAAAAAAAAAAAAGAAAAAGATTCATTTGTTCATGCAATTTTTTTATGCATGTTGTCAAAATGTGGCTTCTCGGTTCCAAATCTAGCTGGCAATATGGTGAAATTAGGACTGAATTCTTGTAACATAACTTTTTCGAATGTCTTGCGTGCATGTAACAATTCTATTTTTGTTCCGCATATTCTTCTTGGGTGCCCATTACTACATCAATTATATCATGCTGAGGCATATGCAATGAATATGGCAGTGTTGAAAATATTCTGTACAATCCTATATTTTCAATTTTTTTTATAATGGGTGCTGTTCTTAGTCAATCACACACTTACAGGGACGCTATGGCTTTTTTCCTGAGTAAGGTAGTTACATTATTGTTTTGTTCAGAATGGCGTTATGTTTATTGTAACTGTTTATTTAGGGGAGTTTTCTGTTTGTTTCTTTGTTTGATATTTTTCTTTCACTTCAGTCCATTATCATGTTTGATGAAAAGGCTTCAAATACACTACTAAACTGACTGACTATGAGTTTGATCCTGGTGTTGTGTGTTGCTGGCTGTGCACCTATAATCTTCTTCCTGTGCCTTTCATACTTTGATATGTTGGAAGTGAGTCATGCAGATTTTCAGTCCCATCGCTAGGAGTAGCATCATGGTCTCAGGTGGTGGTTCTGTTTAGAACTTGTGATGCAATGTGTATGCGTGAGATCGGTGCCCCTTTTTCCATTCTTGCTCTTATCCTCACCATGGATTAGGATTAGGGTTTTTTTGGGGTTAAGGCAGGTGTCGATCTCTTCAGCACTGTTTTTCAACGTTACAGAGTGAAGAACTTAAACTAGAGAAGATTAGGCATGAACAAAAGCGAAAGTCCCGATATGAACCGCCCTCCATTTGAAACTGCTAAATCGTTAAAAGTCAGTACAAAAGACTGGTAAGAAGAACAGACTCTCGACCGATAATCAGCTGCCCCAACTACCGGAAACACCACAGACCACATCTTCATACTGCAACTGAATCACAATGGTTATATCTGCAGGCTGACCAATCAGCATGCATGGGTTTGAATCCAATAGCCCACAATAATTTTCCGTAATAAGGTCGACAACTATTCAGAGAGCATGGGTCCCATGAAAAGACTGATACTACATTATAACAGACAGCGAAGAGAACGACACTCCATGCAGCCTCAAAGCTAACTCCATAGCATCATCTTAGTCAACCTCATCTTCTTCCATTATGCATTTGAAAACTGTGTCATATCCATAGACTTACACATGCTCTTTGGAATACCCCCACTGTGGAAACATACTTAGCGTCAAAAACAAAAAAAAAAAAAAAAAAAACATATGGGCCTATGATTTTTTTCTCCACAAAATGCGGATCTGTTAGCATTTTGCCATGGTTAGTTTGTGCCTATACAATATTACAAAGATTTCTTGCGGTACTTTGGAATGACTACTCCAAAGATGGAAAACACAGAAGCACTCAAAATAACACAAACTTGAGGGATTCAAAATCCCCGGAAAATGGCACACCTGTGAAGAATCGGTGCATCATGCACTGACCCCGGCCAGCGAACAATGACGTTGATGAACAACAGGTCAGCATCACAGATCACCTG
>CM031609.1:95344035-95349035 GCA_018398815.1 Conus ventricosus
TCGTCATCAACAACATAGACATTAAAACTGTGAACACCTTCTGCTACTTGGGCAGCACTGTAAGCAGCAACGGATCTCTGGATGCAGACGTAATGCTGCGCATTTTAAAGGCCAGCTCTGCCTTTGGCAGACTTTCATAGAGTCTATAGTAAGATCATGACATCAGATTGAACACAAAGGTTGCTGTATACAGAGCTGTGGTTCTGAGTGCTCTCCTCTACTGCTGTGAGACGTAGAACACGTACCGCCGACACATTCAACAACTCGAACAGTTCCATCAACGACGCTTGCGCAAGATCTGCAGCATCAAATGGCAAGACAGAGTGCCCAACCTACAGGTCCTGAAGAAGTGTGGTTTACCTAGCATTGAGGGTATTCTCATCAAAAGCCAGCTCCAATGGACAAGACATGTTGCCCGTATAGAGAACAGCAGAATTCCAAAGCTGCTGCTCTATGTGCAACTGAGGGAAAACAACGTGACTAAGGAAGGCCTCTCAAGAGATACAAAGACATCTTGAAGGCCAACCTTAGAAGCTGCAACATCTACGCTGCTTCCTGGGAAGATGTCGCCCTTGACAGAACACAGTGGAAACTGCAGTGAACCCGTGGCACAAAGAAATTTGACCGCAACAGAGCAACTGCCATCCAGGAAAGGAGGAACTGGAGAAAACGGGACCCATCCTTGCAGGACTCCATTCCATGCAGTGTCTTTGGAAGACTTTGTGCCTCAAGAATAGGTCTTCATTCCTACATGAGGACCCCCATCAGCAGATGACCTGCCTGAACTATGCGAGAGAATCTGCCATTGATTTTCTGGTGTAATTTTCCAATGTTCTTTTGTTTTGAAAAAAGGAATTTATCATGAGAACCGGTACACACCAAATGTTTTGTCTGTTTAAAGAAAGGTGATGCAAATGATCTTATAAGTATGGATTGACTGATATAGTTAGTGAACTATCTGAATACTGAATATGCTTCTGTATTGTTTGTTTGCACCTTCTATGTACCACTGTGTGAGTTGCTTTAAGCTGTGCTGATTTCAAATGTGTTTGTTAGTGTGTGAACTCTTCCAGACAGAATGTAAGGACGACCCTAGGTAAAATGACAAACGTATGCAGGAGACATAGACAAGGGTCAATAATTCGTTTTCGGTTTTTTGTTGTTTTTTTGTTTGTTTTTTGTTTGTTTGTGGGTTTTTTTTCGTCAAGGATAATTACCGGGAATGTTTAGAAATTCCGGAGCGACAGCAATGGGTGTGGTAACTTACATTTTTTTTCTTATGGTCATAACTACATTCATCATTCGCCACACTTTTGTACGTTTGATGTGTAGTGAGTATCCAAATATTCAATTTGTCACACTCTAACAAGATGAAAGTGTCAGTGCACAAAACATTAGAATAGAAATAAATCCAGACACCGTATATCATACGCCAAAACATTCAACTTTGCGTACAAATGTCCATCAGCGAACAAGACACAGATCTGCATGGTGAGTAAATGCGGGAAATCAAAAACCTCTTCCCGACAGCATTTATTTGGTTTTGTGTGTGCATTTTTTCATTCAAAATTTAAGATAAATACCGTTATGCAGATTTTCTTTGTGGTGAAGGAGACCATTCAGTCACTGCATGTTCTAGGTGGCTTCTTGTTTTATGCCCCTTGTGATGCTACATGTTCTTTTCAGTTTTCTGTGGGGGGTTTCCTCTGTGAGAACGACGTTTAAGAACCACGTCTTGTTTCCTCATCTCTTGTTTACCCCTAGGGCACAGCTGACGGAGGGTTGATCGATACTGAGAACTCTGCTTCATGTAGATCAGAAAATTGACAGAGGAATTGCATCCTTCAAGCAGTGTAGCAATCGCTAAAGAAATCCTATACGTATTACACAAATATCCAGAACTCAGGAAACCTGGTAAGCTACTGAGAAGCAACACTCTAGCCACAGAGGGAATCATGCACACAACGTACACCAAACACACTGTCACCAGCATTCGTGTCGTCGACAGTTCTTGCTTCTCAACCGACGTCATGTTAGACACTGCCCCGTGACGCCAGGTGGCGGGGACTTTCAGTCGAATAATAATGGCCGCAGTGCAGATGATGACAAGGATGAGGGAGATGCAGGGGAGAACCACAGAAACCAGGTGAAGATAGTTGATGTCAATGATCGTTCTGTGCCGCAGGTAGAAAGGTCTCAGTCTGTTGATGTAGGTGGAGATGTTGGTGACAGGATCAATCACTTGAACTGTCTGGTATTTCATCAGGAGTCCTGAGTACTTCACCCCACAATGTACACGGCCATTACAACAATTGCTATCGCCATGTATCTGCAAACGTAAATAACAATGGTGCCTCAAATCTGTATTGTTTGTTACTATTGTTAATGGAGACAGTGATGGGTACTGATAATTCTCTTTGTAAAAGTATATTATCTTCTTCAAACTATGATTAACTGAACAAAGTAAGCATTGTTTTCAATAGTTGTGATTTGGAAAATTTTTCAGTTTAACAAACAAAAGACAATCCGTGTCCAGCTTATTGTTTTTGATTACACCAACAAGAGCTGAATTATTACAAGTAATATTTTATCTTCCTAATAAATAATCTGTCAATGTTTTTTTTTTTTTTTTTTTCGATTTCCGGCTTTTCCATTTGCCACCATTTTACTTGCTCTATGGCCTGTTAACATGACGAACTAAATTTGTGTTTATTGTTTAACACTCAAAGGGTTTTTGAAACACTTTGCCTAAATATCGGTTGACTATTACGTGAAACATTGTGGGCATTGAATTAAAATCATGTAATTATATGTAGGTGATCATTGACACTAAACCACAGAGCAGATCATTGGTTAACACAGAGATGGAGGAGATTGAAGAGAGAGAGAGAGAGAGAGGAGGAGAGAGAGAGAGAGAGAGAGAGAGAGAGAGAGAGAGAGAGAGAGAGAGAGAGAGAAGAGAGAGAGAGAGAGAGAGAGGTAACTAGGAACAGACAGATAGACTGACAGACTGATTGACTGACTGCCTGAGAAACAGACAGATACTGACTTACTTGACAGATAAACACATCTTAAATAAATGTTAGCGCACCGAAAAAACAAAAACAAAACAAAAAACAAAAACAAAAACCGTGGATAAACGAATCACAAGACAAACCACGACATGTTTCGACCTCTTAGGTCTTCTTCAGGCAAGATACAAAACAGTTAGAACAACGAAAATGAATGAGTAATCACTTATCGTCAATCACTTCAGCGCAAGATATTCCTTAGCACTGACAATTGTTTTGGGATACTCTCTCATACACAGTCACATTTTGTCTCCAGCAACGTCTGGTGAATGGGCATTGCTTCCAGTGTCTGCTCACTGGTCTTTGTTTTCATTCCCAGCTCACCAGCACGCTCACTCACTTTGTTTTGAAGAACTTGGCAGCCTTCAAAGGACTCAATACACAGAGGCATCTCTCCACAGCTATGATAGCTGTGATGGTGTTGGAAACTCCAAGTAAAGCAGGGCGGCTGCTGACAACAATACGGTGCTGTTTCCAGAAGCTGCCAGCAACAGAATCCACCAGACTGACGAAGACGTAGGAGGTTTCAGCTATTACACTCAGGAGGTAACCTGCGTCTGACGCTGCTAGACTGAAAAAAAAAACAAGGATTAAGTGGAATAATGACTTTTAAGAGACAATAGGTCTTCATTCCTCCACAGACGAAGAATGTTGTGATACTTAGGTGAACATTAAGACAAAGTATTTCCTCTATTCTCAGGTAAACATAAGACATGCACAGGCTACACAGTGCAGTGTCCCCTATGTTTAAAAACGTTACAAACTGAAGTGATCTTCCATGAATAAAACCAGTATATTCTAGTGTAGCATACCGTTCTTGAACACATACGCCTTTATGATTACAAAATATAGTGAACGTACCAGAGTATAACGTTTGTTGAGTTATAACAACACTTTTCCCGCAGGTAACATGCTGAATGTGTACGGTTGCCATCTATTGACAGAAAATAACTAAATGTATCAAAATTCAGTACCCTCTATCCAAATATGCAAAGTAAGAATCTGTTATGACCTTCCTATAGCAAACACATGCAAAATCAGGCAAACTCCCAAAAACCTGTTGTGACCCATGACACAATTGTAGCATTCCTTAGTTTAATAAACAAACAAATGAACAAACCATCAAACCAACCACATCAACAACCACCACAACGATAACAACAGCTGCAGTGGCAGCAGCAGCAGCTACAACAACAATAACAAGACAAGGTAAGGTAAGAACTAGAACAAAAACAACAACATCAACAACTTATAAATACCTGCATGTTTGAGAAGTGGAGATGCATCCAGAGCCACAAAATGTGCTGACTTCGAAGTGTTAACATGCAAAGTTACATGTTGTTAAAACTACTTACTTGAGAAGATGAGCACGCGAATCTGTTAATGACACCACGCTTGTCTGAAGAGACACGCAATAAAAACATATCTTTAGAGCCACGACCATGCATTTCCACGATGTCCATTTTCAGACCTTACCGGTTGGAATATTCACAGGCCTGAGGAATAATCTTTGTTCTCAGGTGGACATCACTCACTCACACACACACACACACACACACACACACACACACACACACACACACACACACACACACACACACACACACACACACACACACACACACACACACACACACACACACACACACACACACTAAAAACCAACCAACCGACCAAACAAACAGACAAACACACAAACTAAACAATTAAAACTATTTCACATGAGAATAATCATAGTGTTTTGGACCATCAAAGTGGAGAGGAAAAAGAAAGGTTCTTGAAAATAATTCGTCAAAACATGCAACAAAGAAATTGTATTCTGTTTCGCCTGAAGAAATGTAAATATTCTTCTCTGTGAGATTTTGACGCGATCAACCATCCGTGGGTAATGGCCTTGTGGCAGAAACTGAAGTGCAGCAAGACTGACTG
>CM031609.1:95351535-95361535 GCA_018398815.1 Conus ventricosus
GAGAGAGAGAGAGAGAGAGAGAGAGAGAGAGAGAGAGAGAGAGAGAGAGAGAGAGAGAGGAGTATATAGAGTAACAACCATGTTTTTTTTCCCATTCACTATATAGCATATTAAGATAAATGTCGGCAGCTGTTGCTTATGAGTAAACATATGACCCCAACCTGCAAAAAAGAAGAAAAATAATATTATTGATTATGGTGTGACTGTGAACAGGCATGTGTTACAAAGGTGAAATACGTCACCCGAAGTGGCACACAAGAAAGGTAGCATCCTTTCCCTAAAGAGACATTAAAAGCAAAGTTGCAGTTTATTGATTATTTACCTGAACACATACACGATCAAGGTTATGCACTGTACACTTACATAACGGAAAAAAGTCAAGAGCAATGTCACAACTGTAACTTAACTTACATAAAGAGTTACACAAGTAAAGTTACTGTGATACACGTTACCTGAACAGACACACGTGGATCCGGTTGGACAGTCCCTGTTTAGCAAAGACAACCATGTTGATGACGTTGGTGGTGATGCCAAAAATCCCCAAGACAGGAAGCATTCCAGCGAATAGAATCAGTTCGACAATGTCCACCACAAAGGGTCTGATAACATTCCTTGGATTGCTACAGGGGGTGAAGAAAGGGGGAAGGAGTGCAGAGGGGTCATTTGTGCTGTAGTTCTTGTTCATGTCCACTGTTGTCTCTAGATGATATGAGTCATACTCACTTGATGGTAGTGGTGGTGTTAGTGCCTCGCTCATCTTGTCAGCCACACCTGAATTCTATAAGACATTGCCCTTATTAGGAATGTGTCACCAGTCTGTTATCAGAATTAACACTAGCGGTTTTACTATTGATCAAAACGGTGAAGCAACGAAAAAAAATTATGAATTTAAATTACTTCAATCATATCAGTGTATCCAAGACACGTCAGAATGTTCTGAGGCTTTCATCTGACGAACAAAGAAAGATCGAACGAAAAAAGTAACATTTTTGTCAAATAAATGATGAACCTCAGATTTATCCACGAAAAATGTTTCAAAACCAATCCAAGTTAGACTTAGAAAAGCCACTGTTATAGCATTGTAAAACGTAGAAAGGCTAATTGCAATAACCAGAGTACTAAAAACGTTCATGCTACGTCCCATTTGAAGCGTTTTTCTTCAAATTGAGACATATTTTACTAAATTTGAGTTATGTACCTTTAACTGTTTTACCACTGGAGCAAAGTTACCTTCTTCTTCATCTTCTTCATCATAAATTTCGTTTCAAACATTTGTACTCCGTGCATGGACAACCTGTAACTTTTGTGTTTGAAACCAGTTTGCTCGTGCGTTGCTCTTTTACCATCCGACATCCTCTCAAGATCAATAATACAGTAAAGATAGCATTTATTACCGACCTTCGTCATCATGAACAATCGTTCTCAATGTGAACATTCGCAACACATTTTCCATCTGCAGCTGCCCAAGATGTTCTCTTTGATTCTTTTGTTTGCGCTATTTAGCTCCACGAAAAACGGTAAAAGGGTCTGTAACTCTGATTAACCTTAACAAGGGATCTTTGATGTGAACATTGCTGCCGGCAGTTCTCACGTTCTTTAAAAAAAATATATATATAAAAAAAACCGCTCTACTACCCCGGACAAAGATTTCAAATTCCAAAATTCAAAACAAATAGAACTAAAACAGTTTTCGTTCCCAATTCCATCGAACTCCAGAGAGAGAGAGAGAGAGAGAGAGAGAGAGAGAGAGAGAGAGAGAGAGAGAAGGAGAGAGAGAGAGAGAGAGAGAGAGAGAGAGAGATGTAGTTGCATCAGTTCCTGAAGAAGCCTTTTGGCGAAAGCTTGAAAATGAACTCCGTGGGCGGTGCTGACTACATATTTTTCATCACAATATATATATATTATATATATATATAATATATATATATATATATATATATATATATTATATATATATATATATATATATATATATATATATATATTATTCGGTGTGTATGAGTGGCTAGTAGGTGGATGTGTGGGTGCGTTTTGTGATTTGCTAAATATAGATCCATAGACATGTTTTTAGGACACTCGTGTTTTCTCTTTGGAGATAACAAAGTGTTCTTGACTTGGCTCGACTTGACTTGACTTGACTTGACTTGATCGTTGTTCTGAATGGAGCATTGCCTCAGGGCCTGTGAAGTCCTTGACATGATCGTTGTCTGAATGGAGCATTGCCTCGGGGCCTGTGAAGTCCTTGACTTGATAGTTGTTCTGAATGGAGCATTGCCTCAGGGCCTCTGAAGTCTTTGACTTGATAGTTGTTCTGAATGGAGCAGTGACTCAGGGCCTGTGAAGTCCTTGACTTGATCGTTGTTCTGAATGGAGCATTGCCTCAGGGCCTCTGAAGTCCTTGACTTGATCGTTGTTCTGAATGGAGCATTGCCTCAGGGCCTCTGTAGTCCTTGACTTGATAGTTGTTCTGAATGGAGCAGTGACTCAGGGCCTCTGAAGTCCTTGACTTGATAGTTGTTCTGAATGCAGCAGTAACTCAGGGCCTCGAAGTCCTTGACTTGATAGTTGTTCTGAATGCAGCAGTGACTCAGGGCCTCTGACGTCCTTGACTTGATAGTTGTTCTGCATGGAGCATTACCTCAGGGCCTCTGAAGTCCTTGACTTGATAGTTGTTCTGATGGAGCAGTGAGTCAGGGCCTGTGAAGTCCTTGACGTGATAGTTGTTTTGAATGGAGCAGTGACTCAGGGCCTCTGTAGTCCTTGACTTGATAGTTGTTTCGAATGGAGCAGTGACTCAGGGCCTCTGAAGTCTTTGACTTGATAGTTGTTCTGAATGGAGCAGTGACTCAGGCCTGTGAAGTCCTTGACGTGATAGTTGTTTTGAATGGAGCAGTGACTCAGGGCCTGTGTAGTCCTTGACTTGATAGTCGTTCTGAATGGAGCAGTGACTCAGGGCCTCTGTAGTCCTTGACTTGATAGTCGTTCTGAATGGAGCAGTGACTCAGGGCCTCTGTAGTCCTTGACTTGATAGTCGTTCTGAATGGAGCAGTGACTCAGGGCCTCTGTAGTCCTTGACTTGATAGTCGTTTCTGAATGGAGCAGTGCCTCAGGGCCTCTGTAGTCCTTGACTTGATAGTTGTTCTGAATAGAGCAGTGACTCAGGGCCTCTGTAGTCCTTGACTTGATAGTCGTTCTGAATGGAGCATTGCCTCAGGCCTCGAAGTCCTTGACTTGATAGTTGTTCTGAATAGAGCAGTGACTCAGGGCCTGTGAAGTCCTTGACGTGATAGTTGTTTTGAATGGAGCAGTGACTCAGGGCCTCTGTAGTCCTTGACTTGATAGTTGTTCTGAATGGAGCAGTGACTCAGGGCCTCTGAAGTCTTTGACTTGATAGTTGTTCTGAATGGAGCAGTGACTCAGGGCCTGTGAAGTCCTTGACGTGATAGTTGTTTTGAATGGAGCAGTGACTCAGGGCCTGTGTAGTCCTTGACTTGATAGTCGTTCTGAATGGAGCAGTGACTCAGGGCCTCTGTAGTCCTTGACTTGATAGTCGTTCTGAATGGAGCAGTGACTCAGGGCCTCTGTAGTCCTTGACTTGATAGTCGTTCTGAATGGAGCAGTGCCTCAGGGCCTCTGTAGTCCTTGACTTGATAGTTGTTCTGAATAGAGCAGTGACTCAGGCCTCTGTAGTCCTTGACTTGATAGTCGTTCTGAATGGAGCATTGCCTCAGGGCCTCTGAAGTCCTTGACTTGATAGTTGTTCTGAATAGAGCAGTGACTCAGGGCCTCTGTAGTCCTTGACTTGATCGTTGTTCTGAATGGAGCAGTGCCTCAGGCCTCTGTAGTCATTGACTTGATCGTTGTTTCTGAATGGAGCAGTGACTCAGGGCCTCTGAAGTCCTTGACTTGATAGTTGTTCTGAATGGAGCAGTGCCTCAGGGCCTCTGTAGTCCTTGACTTGATAGTTGTTCTGAATGGAGCAGTGCCTCAGGGCCTCTGTAGTCCTTGCACTCTGATGGTCTTTTCCTACTTGCTTCATTTCAGACCACTTCGATTATGACGTAGTTTCAGCTCTAATTTGGGTCTCAAACTCAGGCATAAACTTCTAGTAAATGAGACAACCCACAAAATGTTCTGGGTAATACGATCAGAGACCTGACGTTCTCGTATCACTCATCATTAAAGAGAATAAAGAAACGCGAATGTTTAGCAATCGCCATAAATCTTGTTTGAATTTATTTCTATCCCTGATAAATCAATCGCTACCGACAAAAAGTAATCATTAATTATGTTTCTCAAATTGTATCATTAACAGTACTTTTAATGTTGTAAGCCGGTTGACTGTCATAAAAAGATAATGATTTGAAAGCACCTATGAAAACAGATAATTGATCATTGTGCACCTCTCAGATTGTCCTTGTTCTCTTCGGTTGTCACTTTATCCCTCTGAAAAAGTGTGCGTGCGTGCGCGCGCGCTCGTGTGTGTGTGTGTGTGTGTGTTGTGTGTGTGGTGGTGTGTGTGTGTGTGTGTGTGTGCGTGCGTGCGTGCGTGCGTGCGTGCGTGCGTGCGTGCGTGTGTGTGTGTGTGTGTGTGTGTGTGTGTGTGTGTGTGTGTGTGTGTGTGTGTGTGTTGTGTGGTATGTGTGTGTGTGTGTGTGTGTGTGTGTGTGTGTGTGTGTGTGTGTGTGTGGTGTGTGATGTGTGTGTGTGTGTGTGTGTGTGTGTGGTGTGTGTGGCGCGCGCGCGCGCGTGCGTGCGTGATCTAGTTTTAATTTGGGCTGTGCTTTCAATCCTTATCTGTGTAGTTAAGGTTACGCCGTGTCAGAAGACTTCGTACTCACAACGACATTTGAAGTCACACACAGCTACAGAGGCTTGTTATTTAATGGCTCTACAGCACCAGTGAACCAACAAAGGACAGTTGCCAGTGATTTGAGACGACTAAACCAGATGTCCCTCATGACGCAGATGTCCCTCACTGTACAACACTGCCTAGGACCTGGGTTTTCAGTGTTCTGCGTTTTTCTTTCCTATACTGTCTAATTGCAGGAAAATCTCTCTCAACACACACACGCACACACACACGCGCACACACACACACACACACACACACACACACACACACACACACACACACACACACACACACACACATACGCACGCACGCACGCACACACACACACACACACACACGCACACACGCACGCACGCACGCACGCACGCACGCACGCACGAACACACACACACACACACACCACACACACACACACACACACACACACACACACACACACACACACACACACACACACACACACACACACATACAGAGAGAGACAGAGAGAGAGACAGACAGACAGACAGACAGACAGACAGACGGAGAGAGAGAGAGAGAGAGAGAGAGGAGAGAGAGAGAGAGAGAGAGAGAGAGAGAGAGAGAGAGAGAGAGAGAGAGAGAATGTGTGTGTGTGCGAGCGTGCGTGCGTGCGTGAGTGCGTGCGTGCGTGCGTGCGCGCGCACGCGCTTGCGCGTGTGTGTGTGTGTGTGTGTCTGTCTGCGTGTCAGTGCTCATGTGCACAATTGTGCTGGTCCTTTGTCCTCGTCAATTTGAGGATGACTTCTTCCAGGCAACAAAATAACAAAATAGACATACTGCTGAAGCTTTCCCTTTGTGTTGATGCATCTACACAATAAAAAAAAAAACCATATGTCATTCTGAAGTAAGCACCGTAGTATTGTGCATTCGTGTCATATGATACACAAGGCGCCCCTCAAATTAGATGTAACCTTGCTGATATTACGGAGGGATATTTTACGCTCTGGGAAATTGACAGTCAGAACATTCCAAAGTTTTTTGTTTCCTCTGTAATCATCAGATCTCTGTCCCCTCTCTCTGTGTCCTCTCTCTGTGTCTCTTTCTGTCTGTCTGTTGTCTGTCTGTCTGTCTCTCTCTCTCTCTCTCTCTCTCTCTCTCTCTCTCTCTCTCTCTCTCTCTCTCTCTCTCTCTCTCTGTGTATTCTTATTTCAGATTGTTTGGTCGATAAAATGCACTATGTGTGTTGGTGACAGGTTATTTTCCTGGCATTTGCCGCTCGAACTGAAATGGAGAAACACTCTGGGCAATAAGGAAATTATTCCACGTCAGAAAGGAGAAGAACGAATTGTGTGGTCGGAAGAGAATGTGGAATGCTATAAAAATGAACTTGATAGTGATTACTTTAAGGAATGTTTACAAAATGCCTTGGACATGCTGTCTTTTGATGTAAATGTCTGTGTTGATATGTTCTCACGTGCGATGTATGGAGCTGCTGCCTGTATGATTAGAATGGTTGGAAATCGAAGGAAAGAATGCAATGAATGGTTTGACAATGAGTGTGAAAAAAAGAAAAGAACAGTCAAAGGTCTTCTAAACAGTTTCCAAAGGTGTAAAAGGAAGATAATAAAAAGTATTACAAAGAACGTTATGTAAATGAAAGAAGGGAATATGGGCAGATGAAGAAAAAAAAGAAACATGAATTTGAAGAATTAAAATTACAAAAACTAAAAAATTCGGTTAAAGATTCAAGTCTGTTTTGGTCAATAATTAGATCAGTGAGTAGAAGGCCATTTATATATAATAATATAAGCACTCAACAATGGTATGATCATTTTTCAGCAGTTTTTAGAGATACAGTTGACATTAATAATGAAAATGACACGCTTGTTGAAGATGCTGGAGGTTTTGAAGAGCCCTTATTTAATGATGCTATTAGTAGAAATGAAGTGATTGATAGTATAAAGCATCTAAAGTCAGGGAAAAGTGCGGGCCCAGATAGAATTTTAAGTGAAATGCTGAAACATGCAAATTACGTTGTCATTGATTTCCTTGTAATGTTATTTAATAGACTGCTTAATGATGGGAACTTCCCTGCTGCCTGGGCCAAATCTATTATTGTTCCTATTCATAAAAAGGAGATCCAAATAACCCAGATAACTACCGTGGAGTTGCTCTGACAAGTGTCGTAAGTAAAATCTACACCCATATTTTAAACGGAAGACTCACAAAGTGGGCAGAAAGGGAGGAAAAAATCATCGAAGAACAAGCTGGATTCCGATCTCACTATAGTACTATAGACCATATTTTTACGCTTTTTGCAATAGTTCAAACACACTTATTGAAAAACAAAAAAGTGTACATTGCTTTTGTCGACTTTAGAAAGGCCTTCGACTCTGTTAATCGTAACATGTTATGGGCTTCCTTACGTAAAAGTGGAGTGGATGGCAAGTTGTACATGGCACTTCGTGGTGTTTACGATTGTGTTTCAGCATGTGTGCGTGATAAGTGTACCTATTCAGATGTTTTTGGATGTCCACAAGGAGTGAAGCAAGGATGCTTATTAAGTCCTCTGATGTTTTCATTCTTTATTAATGAATTAGCAATTGAAATAACAAAGAAAGGAAAGCATGGCATTCAAATGATCCCAGGAGCGGTTGAAATTTTTTTACTGTTATTCGCAGATGATGTGATATTAGTGTCTAATACTGTGTGGGTCTTCAAAATCAGCTGAATAGATTAAAAGAAGAGGCAGATCGTCTGTCTCTAACTGTTAATCTTGAGAAAACAAATGTAATGGTATTCAGAAATGGTGGTCACCTTGCACGTCATGAAAAGTGGTTTTATGGCACAATAGAGGTAAAAATAACTAACTCATATAAATATTTAGGTATGCTGTTTACAACCAGGTTGAGTGTGAAACGCGCAGTAGATGAGAATTGTAGAAAAGGAAAAAAGGGAGTCATAGAAATTCTAAAAGCTTTAAGGAAACTAAATTCGATTGATTCTTGTATTTTTTGGAAGCTTTTTGATGCAAAAATCGAACCACTTCTTACGTATGGCGCTGAAATATGGGGTTCTCGTGACAGCAGTGATCTAGAGAAAGTACACACATTTGCAGTCAAGCGCTTCTTAAGTGTTCCACTGCATACGTCAAATACAGTAATGTATGGTGAAACTGGCAGATACCCTTTATATATCAGGACGTATGTTAAATGTATAAAATATTGGCTTAAGTTATTGAGGTTACCTGACTCAAGACTCTGTAAACAGGCATACCAAATGCTACTAAATGAACTTGATCGGGGGAAAGAAAATTGGGTATTTTTATCAAGAAGATTCTGACTACGAATGGATTTGGAATCGTGTGGATGTGCCAGGGAGTTGGATATGAAAACGATTTTATTTTGGAATTTAAAGATAGGATGATTGCTTCTTATAAACAGAACTGGCATTCCAAAATGGAAAACACAGAACGGTACAGTTGGTTTTTTAGTTTTAAAAGTATATTTGAAACAGAAAAATATGTATCGTTGATTACGTGCAGGTGGCACAGAATTTGCCTTGCCAGGCTTAGATCTAGAACTCTTGGTTTGAATGCCCAAAAAAATGGTTTCTTACTGACCATCTACACAGTCGCCTTGTCCATTGTGTGGTTCCTTTAAGGAAGATGAGAAGCATTTCCTATTCCATTGTAAAGAATACAGCAGTATCCGCGAAAAATGCATAATTTTTTGAAAAACAATGTGCTAAAAATGAGGACATAGTTGGTGTGCTAAAACTGAACTATGACGATGATTCTGTGAAATCTCTTGCAAAGTATATTGCAGAAGCTTTGAACATCAGAAACAAACAAACTAACTCGAACTAATGTAATTAGTAAAGAACGCGAATTCTGAAGAAGATATACGTTGTATTCATGCTACGTCTTTAGAATGGCGTTGTTTTAGATGGTCTCGATGCATGTCTATTTTGCTTGAAGCCAAGCATTCAATTTCATGCATATCTGTTTTGGACTTGCTACCTTGCCTTATTTTGTTTTGTTCTTTGTTTGCACCCCCATGTCACAAAGGCTATATAGCCAATGACATTAAAATTGTTCAGTGTTCAGTGTTCTCTCTGTGTATATATATATATAATATAATATATATAATATAATATATATATATATATATATATAATATATATATATATATATATATATATATATATATATACTCAGAGGCATAAAAAACGCGAAAAAATAGAGACAGTGCACGATTGTTCACATTGTGAACAGGACGTAAGCAATGTCGTTGCACGTGCAAACATTAGCAGTACGTGGTGTCTTGGCCGGTTGTAACCTCGTAACAGTGGGTGAATGTTGCCGGTCAGCGTTTTTGGCAAGAGGAGTGCATTTGCCATGTGGACTACCTACGCCACGTGCATCAATGTGAATTGCAACTCAATGTGGCCCCCATTGTGGGCTATAAATTTCCAAACCCCAAAAAGTTCAAATCATCCCTTCCAGAGGCGCCAACATAATGCCGAGACTTTCTCGTCAAGATCGTTGCATAGCAATGGGCAACTGCAGGCCGGGGTTCCAATGAGGCAGGTCGCTGTCGCATTCGGAGTCCACATTTCCACCGTCTATCGCCTTCTGGACCGCTTTCAAGCAAGAAACACCACTGATGACAGACCGAGGAGCGGCAGACCGAGGTCACCACAGCAACCCAAGACCACCATCTTCTTCGTCAGCATCGACGGAGCCTTACCAAACCGCTGCCAACACAGCCAGGAACACCGTCGGCAACCATGGCAGGCCAATCAGCAACAGGACCGTGCGTCGCCGACTGAACACAGTTGGTCTCCAATGAAGGCGTCCAGCCCGGCGACCTATCCTGACACTCCAGCATCGCCAGAACCGTCTGCAGTGGGCACAGATCCACGTGCATTGGCGCCATCGGGACTGGGGCCGAGTCCTCTTCAGTGATGAAAGCCGGTTCTGCGTCGACCCAGGCGATGGCCGCATCCGGATCTGGAGAAGAGCGGGGGAACGCTTCACGGATGCCAACATCACCGAAAGGGACCCATGGGGTGGTGAAAGCATCATGATCTGGGGGGCTATCGGCATAAATCGCCGTATTGGGCCAGTCATCTTCCAGAATGTGGGTCCAGGACGTGGTAACGGGGTCACTGCTGTTCATT
>CM031609.1:95366535-95390497 GCA_018398815.1 Conus ventricosus
CAGAGAACACAAAAGAAACATATGTAGGTATCATTGAAAATCAATTCAAAACTAGATATGCAAACCACAAACAATCAATCAACAAAGAAAGATATAAAAACCAAACAGAATTGAGTAAATACATTTGGAAACTTAAAGATAAAAACATAGACTACAACATATCTTGGAAAATCTTAAAAAGAGCAGCACCCTACAACAACATTTCAAAAAATTTAATCTATGCCTTACAGAGAAATACATTATACTATGTAAACCACAGATGCCAACTCTAAATTTGTTAAAACAGAAATGGTTAACAATTGCAGACACAGATGAAAGTTCCAATCAGCGAATAGAACCAACACCTGAGAAACACATGTAGCACGGGAAAAAAACAACAGCAAGCCAGCTAGATATATATATATATATATATATTATATATATATATATATATATATATATACGTGCACTGGCAATACAAGGTCATCACATCCTGACGACCGCATTGCGTGAAACAAATTTGTAGATGTTTTTAGCAGCTTGATTTTAACTTGCTTTTAATATAACAAATGTCGCTCCCACTGTGGTTGAGCACTGTTTTTAAGATTGCGCTGATCCTCAGTACCATTCCTCCTCTCTCTCTCTCTCTCTCTCTCTCTCTCTACTCTCTCTCTCTCTCTCTCTCTCTCCTCTCTCTCTCTCTCTCTCTCTCTCTCTCTGTGTATATATATATTATATATATATATATATATATATATATATATATGTGTGTGTGTGTGTGTGTGTGTGTGTGTGTGTGTGTGTGTGGTGATGCCCTTTTTATGATTTTCCAGGATATGTTCTAGTTTATTTTTGCGTCTTTAAGTTTCCAAATGTATTTGCTCAGTTCAGTTTGGTTTTTGTATTTTTCTTTGTTGAATGACTGTTTGTGGTTTGCATATCTGGTTTTGAAGTGGTTTTCAGTGATCCCTATGTATGTTTCGTTTTCATTTTCTGATGTCACGGTAGCCTGGTATACAATATTGTTGTGGAGACATTTTTTTGCTTAGTGGACACTGCTCTTTTTTGGTGCAATTGCAAGATTTCCTTTCTTCACCCTTCTTTGCTGTGTTGGTTTTCATTTTGTTGGATGCATCAATTAGGTTTTTGAGGTTGGGAATACATGAGTACGATAGTTTGACAGTGTTTTTGTTAAATATTTTGGACAGTTTGTGTTCTTTAAAGACCCCCCCCCCCCCCCCAAAAAAAAAAAAGCAAAAACAAAAAACACGTGCAACCAACACGCACGTAAAAACAGCTGCAACCGGGCCCTACACGCTATATAACACCGGCGGTGGGCAACCCAAACTCCATCCTGACGATAGCCAAGCGCTAGAAACAAATTTGTAGATAATTTTAATATTCCTCTTAATACTTGTCTTAACTATATATATATAATATATATATATATATATATATATATTATAGAAGAGAGAGAGAGAGAGAGAGAGAGAGAGGAGAGGAGAGAGAGAGAGAGAGAGAGAGAGAGAGAGAAATGACTTATTGACCACAATGTACTACTGACGGTAGTTATTCTGTGCCGTGAAGAAAGATTGCAGCCACAGTTATGGGGAATGTACGCGCCGTAGTGTCATAAAGCCGTCTTCTCTTGATTTTCCTTTATTAAACAGTTGGTTAGTGTCATAAAGCCGTCTTCTCTTGATTTTCCTTTATTAAACAGTTGGTGTGTGTATCACTGAGCAGTTTATGCTGAGGAGAAAAGAGATGTATAAAATGTCATTTACATTTTCTAGAATACATCTCTACCATTTCTTTTTATCTCTTCAGGACATTCTTTCCTTCAAAAACGTTTGGCTTTATAGTTAAAAAAAACAAACTAGGTAATTTTTTTTTTATCAACACCCAAAACTGAACTGTTTTATTTCATGTGATCAACGAGGGACTTGTGTGGCTTGTAAACTCTCTAGATCTGTACTAAACGATCGATCACCAGAACGGAACGAGTTAAGCAGCATAACAGGTGAAAACTGAAAGATAAGTGATTGTTCGTTCGTTTTCATTGTCCTGAATGTTGCTTGTTTCGCCTGAAGAAAATCTACGTGGTTGAAACGCGTCGTGTTTTCTCTTGTAATCTGTCCATTTTGTGTTGCGGAATCATTAAAGATTCTTCATAAAATTTGTTGCCTTCAGTCACCTTACTTTGAGATAATAGGTGATTACCAAGCAGGCTCCAGGGATGATAGTACCATTGATCATCCGTTTACTGGCTGCTCTTCTGAAGTAATCTTCTAGTAATCGAAACTTCCATGCTGTATATATTGACTTAAGGGAACTCTTTGATTTGACTTTGAGGTGTCTGTGATCGGTATGTGCTAAGAAAAACAAAACAAATGTAATGTTTATGGCTGTATAAAATGCAGACATGTGGATGCTGAAGTTAACAAAACGTTTGGTGCAAAATTCAGTGAGTATGTTAGATGTACACGGGCAACAAACAGGTTGGTGTTTATGGTCTTCTTTGGTTTGCTTAATTTTCATCAGTTGATTACTGTTAGAAATTGTAGAGGCAGTAATACATGATGTTTGATTTGATTTGATTGATTAAGGCATTCATAATTCTATTCGCAGAAGATCTTGTTTTGCTATCTGAAACTGTTGTTGAGCTTCAAACTTGTGTCCCAAGAACTCAATTCACAGCTAGAGAACTAATAAATATTCATTCTAACTCACGCCCCAAACCAAGTTTTTGGGCAAAAAGGGGCCTAAAAGCGGCATTTATGTTCCGACAAGAAGACTTCTAACCAAAAAAAACAAAACTACAAACGCAACTGTTGGGGTTATCCGTTTTTAATACAAATTTACTAAACTTTTAATTTTTTTTTTGTTAAATTTCTGTTTTTTTCCGGTCTCTCAATAACATCATTTCCCCAAAACATCTCAAATGCACTCGTCTTTCATGTGAAAAAAAAACTCAGTTTTTAACTTTTCTTAATTTTTTTAAAACCTTTATATTTTGACAAAAATCCACACCTTCCCAGAGTCTTCCGTGAAAGTAGTTTCACAAAGTTTTTTTTTTAATTCTTTTTCTGCTGAACAGTCATCTAAAATAAATAGTTCCTGCGTTCCTTCAAACAATTAAAAAGCTTTCTAGAACTCACTCATTTTGCTAGGATTAACAAAAAATAGTATCATCAGCCAATAACCTTCTATAAAGATATGCTTGTTCCCTTTTTAATTTGGCAGAAATCACAATTTTCCAAAATATAACGATAAACGTTTTAAAAGGGTGAGGATAAATATTGTTTCCCCACAACCATTTGTCCAAAATTAATGAACAAGGGGGGGGTTTTTTGTCAAAATTTTTAAGCCCCATAGTTTTTAACGAACTTAATCTAATCCAGTTATTGTTTTTATCATGCCTCTGTCAAAACTTGTTCAGTAAATAAAACCTATAAGGCTAAATGTGAAAGTTTAATCCAATTAGTTCTTAAGTTTATTCTTTTTAACTTTTTTTGATTTTGTTGCTTGTTGTTATGAAAAATTGATTTTGTTTTGTTGTTATGCCCTTAATATCCTCCCCAGGGAAAAAATGACGAGGGTAACTTAATTTTTTAAAACGTCTAAGTTTGCCACAATTAGAATTCCTTTTAAAGGCGTCCACAAACGCCCACAACCCCATCCCTCTTTACATCTTTAAGACGAAATTTCAAAATCATTGTGAACGTGCTCCAATTTCATTTGGGGAATGAATTGTAATTTTGTAGAAGCATCTTTTAAAACCGTTTTCTTCTGTGGGGAGTCGTTTTTCCCCCAAACGGCTTTTTTTCAATTTTTTTTCCGACTTTTTGTCACTGGCATAAGACTTAATTAAAGGGCCAGAGTTGAATGTTTTTCTGAAATTTTTTTGGGGGCAAAAAAATGAAAAATGGGCTTAAAATTCAAATTTTTTTTCCCTTTTCTAAAAAGGTTCAAACCCATTTGGGGTCGGTTTACGAACTTTTTTAATTTCATACGGGCCCCACATTATTTGCTTTTTAAAATTGCCAGTTGCTTATTTTTGGGGAAACTTTTTTTTTGTCCCCAAACCTCTTGCGTTTATAATCACCATCTTTGTGTATCAAACCCATACAAAGTCCCTATCTCACCATTCGTTCAAAAGTCTGAAACGTCTGGGGTCTTTTAATTTAAAGTTATACACCTCACAGCCAAATTGTAATCCGGATTCAGGGCCCGCCGACATTTTTTAGTAAACTTTTATTTTATTTTCAAAAAAGGCAGGTTACCTTTTTACGACTTTCCCCGTTTTGTTTTGATTTTTAATTAAATGATCCGACCCTCCCAAAACAATCTTTTAAACGTAAATTAGGGAATTTTTAAAATTTTCATAATCGCAATATGCAGCTTTCCCACGGAAGGCTTTTAAAACTTTGACCTTTCCATCATAAAAGTTTACAGGCTCACTCATCTAAAAACAAAGGAATGAATTACTGCAAGTTTAGCGGATTTTTCCCCCTCAAACGTAGTTTCATCTGGCAAACCTAAAACGGTGGTGGGTGACGCAGTTGAAAACTAGCATTTTAGCAGCTCTCTATAAAAATCGTATTTTGCTTTTCTTTTTGAATGTTAATATTTTTTTTTTAGATTGCTTTGTTAATTTTAAGATTAATGTCTAACTTACTCTTTGCTTCTTTTAGTACAAAACCCTAATAACCCGATTTTAAACGTTTAACGCGTTTGTTCTCCTTCAAAAATTTTGTAATCTTATTATTCTTCTTTTTTTTGCTTAATTAAACCACCCAACTTTGAAATATTTCATGGAGCGCGCCCATTTGGTTTCCGCAATCGTTCTCAACAGCATTTTTTAAATTTTGGGGACGGGTTTTTGGGTGTTATTTTTACAAACATTTTTTAAACAAAAAAAATGGTGCGTTCAATATACTAAAGATGAAAATATTCTTTTGGGCCGCACTACAACCCCAAAAAATATAGAAACTTACTCTTAAATTTTGCTGTGACCCAACTGTCACTTTTCAAAAAAAAGGTGGTACCCCATTAAGCAAAAAATTTTAAACCCCCCTTTTAAAAAAAGACTCATCGCAAAAGTGGGTTCATCACCCGATGCGTTTTATCAGAACCAGTTAAACTTTCCCGGGTTTTTTGTGCATCAATGGGGGGGGAGTATCGTATGCAAATCTTTAAATCTCCTGACCCTTTGGTGAGGTCTTGACAGATTCATTTTTATTACACCTTCAGACGTATTTTGACTAACTGGAGCGCCATTAAAAAATGACAAAACGTTTATCCTTTCAGCAACAAATAGACATAAAGGCTTTTTAAAGGATCTTTAAACGAATTCAATTTTTAATTTTAAAAACAGACTTTAACAAAAGTCGGATTTTAATCATGTTTAGGCCCCCCTTAAAATTTGGGGGGCGGCACAAAAAAGTATAAAATTCTGGAACCCCTTTACACATTTTTTCCTTCAGGCACAGGGCGTTCCCCTGGGCCATAGAGCAAGAGCATAAAACAGCATGGACAACTTTATTTTAGACACATCTGGGGGGCCTAACCAGCGGGAATAGTACGAAAAAATCTCATTCGTACTTACTTTGGTTTTGCTAGGTTCGCAAGCACAGACGGTCGAGCAAAACAAATTCTCTACTGGTTTTTGTGCACAAAAAACAATATTTAGCAAATTTAAAGGGCCCCATTAATTCTCATTTGTTTTAGTTTCCGTATAAAAGGGGGTACCAAAATTTTTACAATACGAAAGATCGAAAGTAGACTTTAATTGGGCACTGGTTTAACATGCTCCCTTCTGCCCTTAGACTCCAGGTAGGAACAATAATAAACTACAACAAGAAATCTTTTGGCGGGCAGGAAAAAGGGGGGAAAAAAACACAAAATTCGGGGCCAGTAATGTAAAAAACAATAAAAAAACCATGCCCCCCAAGTTAAGTCACCCAAACCCCCAAGGCCAAAGCACAAAGACTGTTGAAGACGTGGATTTTGTTCGGATGACCACGAATAAAAAAAGACAGCATTTGTTTTTGGGTTTTAAACGGGCCCTAGGATTACTTGGTCTTTATTTTACTAAAGTCCCCCAACTTTTAAGAGAACTAATCCCAAAAGTGCCGGGCCTAAAGCCAAACTTTGCTTGCAGTAGACAAAAGCAGCTAACGATACTCCCAAATATCCCTGGTAAAGATCTATAGCTTTCCCAGCTAATTTTTTAATAAAGCAAGATACGAGCTGTTTTTTTACCCATGATTTATCGGGCGGCGAGGGAGCGATGGGGGCGGAGGCACTAGACTTGACCACCGCCACCTGTATCCCTAACCCCAGTGTACTTAGCAAATCCAAAGGGTTTTTAAACGCTTGTAAGTACACCTTGCTCTCTAAACAGTGTCGTATTGTTCTGCGTTTTTCTTCATATAAAATTTTTGGGGATGTTTCTCTTATTCTGTCATTTGAGTTCGTAAGTTTTGGGTTAGTAAAAACGTTTTAGTCTTGCTGCTTTCTTCTTAAGTTCATGTTTTTTTTGTTCATTCTTTTTTTTAACATACTCCCTAATTGGCCTCTTTGCCCACGAGTTTTTTTTTTTTCTTTTTTTAAATCCATTTACTTCAGCATTTTTGCTGAATTGTTTAAAAATTCCCCTCTGAGGGTTCTTAAAGCACGATCGGGGGTTTTTAATTTCTTAAGGGGCCGTATTTCTTCGTGGTAGCGGGGGATCGTGTATAGTTTTAATGCGTTCTTCTTTTCGGTTTCTGTTCTTTGTATTTATTTTCTGTCGCTTTTGGACTTAAATCTTCAAGTTCTAGTTTTGCATTTGGTTACTGTTGGGTTTTTGTGTATTTTTGAAGTTTAGCACTGCTCCACACTAATTTTGGGTTTATAAAGCCAAGGCGATTTGCCGCTTGACGACCTTTGTCTAATTGATCCACGCCTACAACCAGGTTCCGTTTTTACGTAAGGGGGAACACGTTTCCTTTGTCTTTTCCCCAAAAATACAAATGGTTATCTTTTAGTTCAAAATCATCGGGGTATATAGTTTCGGGGGGTTTAGTTAAAAATTTTTGGTATAATGATCTCCTTATCTTTTTTAAATTCACCCGCAATGAGAACGCAGCGATGCTGGTAAAAAGGAGTCCTTTCATCCATGTTGGCGTTACAGGATCAATTCAAATCTTCCTTTTTTCAATGCCTGCCCTTTTTTTAAAAAAATTAAACTTTTTATTTTTTTTTAAAAAATGTCACAGTATATGGTCGTTCTGCCCCCAAGAAGACGAAAACCCCTGGCGTGGGGGAAAAAAAACGGAATAACTTTTCCCAAATAATCCATTACAAATGCAATAAAAATTCTTATTTTAAATTTCCAACCTAGGAGCGGATGATTTGATGTCCCAGGCTCTGCAGGGCTTACTTAAAAAAAGAACTCCTTCAACAACAGACCCAACCAGAACAGTGCCCCGAATTGGGCGGGCAATCTTAAAAAAAATTTTCTAAAAACTTGGGGGGGAAAGAATTTTTTTTTAAACAAGGGGAATATTTTTAACCTTTCGATCTTTGGCTAACCGCGAATAAAAGGGGAAGATCTTGCTTTCAAGGATTGGAAATTAAAAGCACTAAAATTAGAAAGGCCCCGAACTGCCTCAGTAAAAAAAGCAGCAAAAAGTCTTTACCTGAAATTATGCTTTTTGGAAATCGTTTCCCCCTTCCCTTTAGATTTTGATTTTTAAAAGCGCACCCCCCATCCCTTCAAGGGCTTAAAAAGCAATTGTCATACAACTAACTTTTAATAAATACAAAGGGTTTTTATCAATCATCAACCCGAAGCAATCAGCATTTCGAATCTCTTTAAGGGTTTGTTTGTTAGCACTCTAATTTTGAAAGGGGCTGTTTTGGGCAACAATAAGTCACAATTTTAGTATATATACGAAAACCCGTCCCATTCAACAAAAACCTAAAAGCAGGCAACGCAAATGGAATTTTAATCTTAGGGGCGGGGAAAATCGCTTAAAGGTATTTTTTTGCTGTGTGAAGAGAAAAACCCTTTCGCAAAGAAAGTGAAAAAGTTTTTTTTCCAAAAAAATAACGAAAGTAATTTCGATTGATGGAGTCCTACCAAATCTATGCACGGGTTTAGACCTATCATCTTTGGCGAATAAGAAAATTTTTTGGGGGTGGGGGGGGTAAAGTCCAACGCAGACCTTGCGTAAAAAGATTACCATTCACGTGTGGGGTTTATGATTATTTAACATAAAAATAGGTTTTAGGATTACCAAAGGCAACAGAGGATAATCATTGCAGGAGGGGGAGAATTTGAGACAAAATAAACATTAAAATTGATAAAAAAAAAAAGGGGTTTTAAAAAACCGTTTTAATGTACATTTGTTTTTTTTTAGATGCAAACAAAATTTTTGAATTAACAGTTTAAAAAGGTATAAAAAATTAATTTTTTTTTCATTTTAAAAAAAAGATGTCGTTAGTTTACCCAAAAGGGCCCTACAGGCCAAGTCCCCCGGGAAAAGAGATAGTAAAAACCCCCGGCAAAAAAACCTTTAGTTTAAACCAACTTACAAAATGAACAAAAACTAAAGCGGGACCTTTCAAAATACCAAAACCAAACGGGGGTTTTTGCTGCTTTAATGCTTTTCCCTATTTTAAATACTGGACTAACAAAAACGCCGCCGCAGGAAAATTGTGGGTTCTTTAGCATCGGGCATAGGCGCACCCCCTTTTACCTCTAGGGGTTTGTCTTTAGCTCCGGCCGTTCTTAGCTGGGGTGCGCTAGCAAAAAAAAAAAAAAAAAACCCCCAAACCCGTTGTTCAACTAAAACACTAAATTTAAGTTCCCAACTGATTTAAAATAAAGCACAGCGACTCAAACACACGGATAAGAATTTAATCGTTACAGGCCGTTTTTGATGACAAAAAAAGACAAAATTTTGATTCAAAAAAGGCGAGGTCAAGTTTTTAAAACCCACCCAACCCGAGCAGAAAAAAAAAGAATGCTTAAAAAAAGAAAACCCGAAACATTAAACTCTGCTCTAAACAGCTCACATTAACAACCCCAAAAAGGGTTTTTTCTTTATTTTAAAAAAGTCCAACACAAAAAACCACCGTATGAAAAAATTTTTTTGATTTAAATAAATATTTTATTTAAAAAAGAAACTCAGCATGGATAAGAAAAAAGGGCCAGACAAAAAGTTTGAACAATGAAAGAAGTTTTTACAAGAGCACTGAGATATTGTTTAGAAGTCATTGACCAAAAAAATAAGGCAAGTGTTGCCATCTATTTCCAAGTCCGGAAAACTAACAAAGCCCCCCGGTTTTAAAAAAAATGTTACTGTTTTAATCGACTATGAACAAAAAAGAAAAAAATCTAGAAGTCGGGGGTCCGAAAACAACAGACTCTTTCCTAATGATTTAACCCCGGGGTTGGGCGACCAACTGCTTCCCAAAGTTTGAGGGGCCCGCTGAAAAGCCAAAAAAGAGGGGCCCCGGGTTGGGTCAGAGGGCAACTTAAGATCTTTAAAACGCTAATATGCGCCGATTGTTGGCAGCCCAATTCCCTACCCCCGCATTAGTCGCAAAAAGGCATTTTAAACAAAAAAAATACAGACGAAAAATTTTTCATGTGGTGTGTTCTCGAAAGGGTGCTTTCCGTCGAAAAAAAACGAGAGAGAGTGTCAACTTTTGGGGATTACATTAAAATTTAACTCAGGGAATATCCTTTCCTTTTTGTAAACAAATTGATCATTGAAAACAAAACAAACCAATAACTTTAAATGTCTACACATGGGATGGGGAAACAAATCTACGCCCAAAAATTTTCAAAAATACCCCAACGATTGGCGAGCCGACAAAGCCATTGGACTTACACGTTTTTTCCCCTACCCCTTTACCTTTGATCGCACGATGATAGACAAATAAACATATTTCAAAAGTCATGGAAACAAAATTCTGCGAAAATGTTTAACAGAATTCCATCCGCTCAAGCCCAAGCGAACTAAGAAACATTGATCGGCCCGGGGACTGAATGGAACAATTTACGCCCCCCAAGGAGTAAAGTTATTTTTAAGACTGGAAAGGCTGCAAAAATTTCCCATACGTAGTTTACCAGTTTCGATCGATTACGTTCCTTATAAAGGGGCCCGCCCAAAAAACTTCGAAAACAGTCTTAGGGTAACATCAGATTGTTCATTCCCTTTTCATTTTTGAGGTCGGATGGCGCCCCAAAAACCCCAAAATTATAAAAGGCCCAAAGGGGCTGAAATTTTACAGGTGCAGCAAGTGGATGTTGTTCTAATAATCTGAATTTATCAAAAATCATGATGACGCCTGAAACCAACAGCAGTATTTTACCCATCACTTATTTGGGGTTTAGAACTCGTAAAGAAGCAAAAAATCGACAAGCAGCCTTGGGGCCCAAAGAAAAGAGACCATATCACATAGGGGAAAAGTTAAAGGGGGGCACGCACTAAATGCAATCTTCAACAAAAGTTTGCCCTAAGACATGGAACTCCATTTTCTTTCCCCAAATTTGCGGGGTTACGACTTCACTTAAAAAAAAGCATAACGACGCCTTTAGGGTTCATGCATTCACAGTCATCAAAAAAGTACTGTGTTTCACTTTAAAAAACTGTCTTTTTATGACTCTATGCACAAAAAGGGGGGTTCATTAAGTCCGGGGCATGTCCTTAAGTCCTGCCCAATAAGGGAAGAATTTTTTGATCCAACTCTCTTGAAAGGGTGTTTACCCTTATAAATCTGAACAGTTGGAAAGGTTGATGAAGATCCCCTCCTCAAAGGCGCGTTTTTTTTAGTTTAGGGGAAAAGGGACATCATGATTCTGATTCCCAGCAGCTCAAAAGCTGGCAGAAGTTAGAGTGTAAAAGAAGGAGATATCAATTCATATTTATGCCGAGTATTTTTTGTGGCGGACTTTTTTTAAAAATTAAGAAAGACCTGCATGAAACTTTCATTTGGACCCCGCGCTTTACTTTTCTGCGCCTGGGATGATTGGGGATCTTTTTTTTAAAAGTTTACTGAGTACAATTGTTTTATTGTCAGATTTACCAATGTTTCAATATTAAAAACGGATTGCGCGGGGGGAATTAGTATGGCGCCCATCATTACGTAAAGCAAACACAAATACTGGACGACTAGATCCGAAAAATCTAAAATTTTATTTTTTAGACCAAACAATCTGTAGGGTTGGGCTATGGCGCAATCGCTTCATTACGAAAATTTAAAAAATGCACGGGTACAAATAATAAAAAAGCAAAATGGGGGGCATTTGACGCCGGGGTCAACAGCGGGTTTCATTCTAGAAGTTGACTTGAAAACCCTCATAAACCCCCATGACCTGCTAATGATTACCCTTACAGAGAAAGCCCCAAAAATGGGGGAAAACAGAGCCCCCTAAACTTGTGCCTAATCTTCGAACAAAAAAAATTTTGTCTTCATTTCAGACTTCTACAATTTTATTTAAAACAGGTTTGAATTAACAGCAGTTATGTAAATTTCTTTTGATCAAAACTTCATCCATACTCATGAAGAACACTTCTCAGAACTAAATCCGCAAAGCTTTAGAAAAAGACTTTTCAAGTGAGAACACAGCTTTTTCGAAAACTATGGAGAATCCGCACAAACGCAAAGATGCAATTGGTCACCAAAAAGAAAGAAGCAATTAACGACTTCAAAACCAAATTTCAGGACTTTAGAAGATTTTTATGATAGCTTTTTGGGATAATGATGAAGAAAAAGAAGTCAAATTTGGGCAAGCCTTATTTATTGGGGTTTTTTGTTTTAGAATTTCAAAACTTTTAAAGTTAGAGTTTCTTTTTTGACTACTTTAAAAAACCCCCGATCCAAGTCCAAAGGACTTTACCAGATTTCGAAGTTTTGTTTTTAAAATCCCTACTGAAGACATTATAAAGACAGGAATTTGAATTTTAAAGGGGAAGCAGGGTGGGACGACACAAACCCATTACCCTAAAAATTCGCCTTAAAACAAATTTTTAAAAAAAAGGGTTTTAGGAAATGAAGGATGAAATTATCTGGAAGGTGATTAAGGGGTATGTGGGGTTAAGGCCCCAAAATGTAAGTATTTTTGGCCAGGAGAAAACCCTTAAGAAAGCAAAAAGGAACTCGCAGTGTTTGCAGTCAAACATATCACAGACAACTACAAAAAGCATTGTTTTGGGAAAAAGACTTTTCACATACAAGTAAAAATACATCTAATCACTGAAATCAACACAACGGTTTTTTAAAAAAGAAGTCATTAGATAGAACAAACACAAAACTGTGTTTGTTTTAACCAATTTTCATATGCATAGGGCCATTAAAAACATTTTAATACATATTTTCTTTACCGAAGATTTATATTCGGGGTTTATACTTTCCCGAAATTTTTTTTAGAAATCAATCCATCCTTCCAATTCATTCAAAATTTTTCTCTGTTTGCTTGATGTCCGAATTTTTTTTTTTAATTTTTAAATTTTTTTCTCCATCTTTTTTAGTCAAAATTTTGGGGTTGGGGGTGTAAGTGTCTGGCCCCCTGTGCCCTGTGCCAAGGGAAACCTTTAGCGTTTCTTCAACACAAAAACTATCATTTTTATTTTTTCATTAATCCCCAATACAGAACACGCCCCCAAATGAATTTCGATAATTCAAAGGGCTCTTCCTTTTTCCTTTTTGTTCCTTCCTGTTTTTTTCTTTTGGCTTCATTTTAAACTTTAAAAAATTTATGTAAATTAATTTTAAAAAGGAACTGTGTTGGGGGTTATCTGCAGTTCTTCTTTCACAAAAGATCTTTGAGGAGCGTTTTTTTTGTGTGTCAGTTTCTCGTAAATAATAACGGGGGGATTAACCCCTTTTCAATTCTTTTTATTTTATATGGATAACACCCAAAAATGGATCGGTTGCCCTGATGCGAGTGTCCCCTTCCGCTTCCCCCGGTAAAAAAAGGGACCTCTTTTAAACCAAACGGTTTTAAAGTTTTTCTGGGGAAGGCCTCCTTCAGCAACTTTATGTTTTCTTTTGATTGCTTGTACTGGTTTTAACCCTTTAAAATTTTCATATTCATTGCGGCAAAAACTGGGGCAGTTTTTAACCCCTTCCCCGTTTGCGAAAATTTTCAATACTCTCTTGATCTGGGAGGAAAAAGTCTTTACTAACTTTTTTAAAGTTTTCAATAAAACCTGTGATCTGTGAACTCCCGAAGCCTCTTTTTAAAGGTAACCTATTTTAAAAAATAATTTATTCACTCGGCCTTTAAAAACTTTTTCCCCACGATTGAATCATGCAGAAAGTTAAAGGACCCCGTTGTAAAACAGTGTAGGCAACAAGCAAAACAGAAAGCACCTTTTGTTTTAATGGTTCCGCATCTTTGGGATCTGAACTATGTCAAAGATGTGAGTGCTACTTAAAACTTTTTCGTCTAAACTATCGAGGGGGAAATATAGAAGGGCCTTTTTTGGGGGTCGTTTTTGGGGTTGTTTGACGTGTGGGGCTCTGTTTTTCGTCAGGCGAGGGGAAATAAAATTTTCCAAATCGCTTGTTTAGATAACCATTCTTTTTCTGTTTGTTCCGACCCCCCCGCTTGGCTTACTTTTTTTTGCCTTATTTCCCCTTTCCAAAACCTTGGGGGAATAATAAATTTTTTTCATTTTTTATTTAGCCCAAAATTTTTGCCGGACAAAAAAGACAACTCATACCCAAAGCAATAAACCGTTTCTTGCATCCTTTTTTTTTTTCTGATGGGTTTATAAAAAATTTCTGAATTTTTTTGGGGGCAATGTCTGGTTTGGGTTTTCCCGTTAAAAATAATTCCCCTTTTATTTCTTAATCAAAACTTTAAAGTGTTTAAATGCATGCCCTGTTTTTTTAGTGTGTTATAATAAAATCAAAAGCTCAATTCTCGCTTTTATAGCGCGTGCCGCACTAGTTGCCCACAGCTTTTTATGTCTTTTTTTTCTCCCGTCATCCCCTAGTTTAAAATGCGTAATTACTTCCGCTAAAACAACGCATTCCCACAGCGCCCCCTTTTCTTATGAGTGAAGCCCCTTTTTTATAAATGTAATTTTTTTTTCATATTATTCTCGGAAATTTTTTCCTTCTTAACTAAAAATCTTTGTAAAATGAAAGTGTAAAACGATTAGCTTTTGCGAATCCTCAAAGTTAGCTTGCCAAGATCGCCCGTTTATTTTTTAAAAGCTTTCCAACATTGAGTATCCTCACTTAGGCCCAATAACGGCAGAATGGGATACAAGGTTGGGAATATTTTTTTTGGTGCTCATTTTAAAAAAAAAATAATTATAATTAATAAAAAAAAAAATAACGCGATGATTCTAGAGTACAGGGTAGCCTAAACCTTCCCGATTACAAAGAAAAAGTTGAGATCAAACTATTTTGCCAAAAAGGGAAAGGTTTTATTCTTTGGGAGCAGTGGAAAAACAAAAAAAGTTCCTCGGGAAATGAATTCAGCATTGAACAATTCAACAGAGTGCCCAAGACATTTAAATACAAACAGGTATGAATCGCAGCTGGGTCGAGAATGGGGAAAAAAAATAGCAAACAGTTTTTAGTTTTTACACTAAACTATCCAGATTTGCCCCCATTTACTGAACAAGACCTATGATTTAACGCAAGATCCAGTTTAAACAAAGTCATTTAAATCTCTAAGCGGATTTATATTTCAGAATTTTGGGAAAATTGTTTCCCGTTAATCATAGGATTAATTACTTTTATCAATAGATTTTTTTTTCCCCTTTAAAATGAACATCGGGAAAAACAGCAGAATCAGGAAAATTGAATCAAAACAAATGATCAAGTCGGAAAGTGACCCTAAAAATCCTGGGGTGTTGCGCAGGGAAAAGAGTAGCAGATTTTTAAAAAACAAAGAAAAAAAAAGTTTCAATCACAGAATATAACCATATGAAAACAAACCCGCCAACACCCAAAAGTTATCCAATGCCCTCCAGAACAAGAGCAAGTTAAATTTAAAGGGGACCAAATCTTCATGGAATATTTAACTTTAAAATTTGCCCTTTTGGGGGCCCCGCTGCTGCTGGGGGGCAGTTATTACGGTTATAAAATTTTAAAAAATGGCAACCAAAAAAAAAGCAGCCAAAAAAATTTACCCTAAAAACAGAAAAGCAACAGCACCCAGCACGCCCAAAAACAAAAAAAACATTTTGATCCCTTTTAAAATGCAATAAAATTTTAAGAAAATTAAATTTAATTTTTTTTGATAAAAAAAAGTCATGGCGGTTTTTTGTTTTAAAAAAAAAAGGGGCAATAAATAAAGACATGGGGTCTTTAAAAAAAATTTCCCTAGACCAGAATTGTAATCAATTCGGTTGCTTAGGGGTAAAAAACTTATTAAAATCTATGCAAAACCCAAACCACGCCAAGGGGGTTAACAAACTCCTCAACGTACCGTTTTTTGAGGCTGTGTGCTATATTAGACATCTGCTATTTTAAAAAAAAAACAAGATTTTTATTTTTTTTTGATAATTATAAGATAACTGAATAAGAATTTGGGGTTTTACTTAAAGGATGACTTAGTTATGACTTTGGGTTTAAATTGGAAAAAATTAGAATTACTTGCAAAACTTTTTAAGAACTTGAAGTAACTTAATAAAAACTAAATTTTAAAAACTTAATTAAGAACTTTATTAAAAACTTGGGGGACTTTTAAAAAAAAAACTTAATTAAAAACTTGGGGGGACTTGGGGGAGGTGTGTGTGGTTAACAGAGCTTTATTATTTGTTTTTCCCCACTTGGGCAGACGGTGCTTTCGTTTTTGTATGCATTGGCCCTTTTGTTGAAAAATTCAAAAACCCCCAAGTGCATTTAAAAAAAAGCCCGATTTAATAAAACAAGCAGGTAAGCAAAAGGCCCGGGGCAGGAGTCCGCAATTTGACCACGGTCACGCCGTGAACGGCGAAGCAGACGTCAAAGAGTGAGTAAAACTATTTTTTGAAAATGTTCGGGGCTTTGGGGGCAGGGGTCCAGCAGTAGGGGCCCCCGTTCACCGCCGTAACGGCCCTATTTTTTGGTGTGCTTTTTCTTGCCTTCCCCCGTTAACGATTCTGGGGATTGCTGGGGCTCGCTTTCATTTTATTGCGGATCTTGTTTCCATACTTGAAATTCCGGCACTTTTAGCATGGGTTTTTTTTCTTCACGCTAAAATGAACGAAAGGGGAAGGCCACAGCATAAAACCCCGGATATCCAAAAAGACCATTGAAAACACGTAATTTTGACGTGACAAAGAAAACCCTTTTTGCTTTCAAAACCCAAAAAGCCCAAGTTTCCTTTTTTCTCCCTTCTTTTTTTCATTTTCCTGCCTTTGGTAGGCCCAAAAAAGCAAATTTAAAAGGGTTGGGCCCAAATTTCAACAAAGCAGCCCATTTCTTTGATAAGAGCCATCTCAACGATAGTCAAAAAAGTATCGAAATTTCTATTCTTGGGCCCGCTATTGCCTTTAACGTTTTTTTATTTTAAAAACCAAAAAACCTTTAAAAAGTCGTCATTTTCCAAAGTTAGCTTCACCAAAAACTTTTTCGACAAAACTCAACGCATTAAAGAAAACTTTGGCCTCGAAAAGCAAGAGTTTGTTCTTTAGTAAACATTTAGCCATTTTAAAATAAAAAAAAAAAAAACACAGTGGGCACACCGAAGCACGTCAAAAAACAAAAATTCTTTTTGAATAGTCCGGGAAACAAAGGCGAAACGCTTGTGACGCGGGGGGCCTCGAGGGGGCAGTGTCACGTACAGTCAGAAAAATTCGCTGATGCAAAAGGCATTTGCAAGTTTAAACGCGCCGCGAAGGTGGTTTTATTTTTTTTTGGTCGCATTTGTAACGGGCCGTGCGCTGTGTGAACGAAGGGGGTTGTCTGCGCCACCGTAAATTAAGCGATCAAGTTTAGCCTCGTTCAGCCTGTCGTTTTAAAAAAGTTTTTTTTAGGTAGAAAAAGTGTGCGGGTTTTATGCAAAAAAATAATTTTTTTTAAAAGACAAGCAATTAGTAAATTAGTATTTAAAACGAAAAACCCTACGCAGTATGTTTGTTTTAGTAATGTTATTTTTGGGGTTTTTGAATCACTTGCAGAGAACTATAAAATGCCGCTTTTTGGCCACTTTCCCCCAAAAAACCCTTGGGTTAGGGGCAAGTGAGTTAGATAATATTTTTTAGTTCCTTTAGCTATGATTTCCCGAGCACAGTTTTTTTGAAAGTTAATTCCTCCGCTAAAAATTCCCCCTGGACCCTTTCCCGCTTTTCAGGGGGAATTGCCGGCACGGAGTTTGTCGGTGGGAAAAAGTGATAGGGAAAAAATTTTTACAAGACGATTGGTTTTTTATGCAATACAAATAAATGCAGTATTCAGCGGTGCCAAATGACCGCACAAACAAACAAATATCTTTTAACTTTTTCTTTTCTCGTACGCAGGCTGAGCTCCTGCGGACACTCCCTTAAAAAGACAGGAAGTATTAATCCATCTGCCCAAAAAGGATAGAGTTTTGGTGCAGACCTTTTTTTTCCCGCCATTAAAGGCGCATACTCCATCTTTGGGGAAGGTGGGATGCTATGTGTAACGTGTCATCCTCCAAAAGGCCAAACTGGCTTCCTTCCGAAAGTTTGGGGGCGGGGGGAAATTTTGGGGTGGCAGGCTGTGCGTGGTTCACCACGGGAACCCCCGGGGTTTTGGGTCTCATTCGAAGGACCGTATGGGGAAAAGGGTCAGAACAATGTTTCTCTGAGGAAAAAACCCCCTTTGTCCGAAAACGGCCCCGGGGGAGTTTGAACCCCCCAACCCCTTGGTTTTTCGTTCGGACCTACCAACTGAGCAAATCTGGCCCCCCACTACTTTGATGTTTGAGTCTCTTTTAGGCAAAAAAAAAAGGATTGTTTCGTATCCATTGAAGTTTTTTGTTATTGTGTGCCTATAACACATCCACATTTTTCATATGCCCAAATTTAAAGCTAATGGAAACGAAGTGTAAGTGCGGGGCATGCCAAAACAGATGAAAAAATGAAAACCCGCCAAGCCGAATATGCAGAAACTCCCCAACTGATGATATTCTATTAGCCTGGCATCCATTATCATTAAATTTTCCTTTATACCAAAACCCCGAACCCTTATGTACCAGGCCTCGCAGTTTTATTCCCGAACGGAATACAAAACCCAAAAAGACGAAGCTTGGGGGGGCCGCGTGCAAATTACAAACGCGGTTAGTAGTTCACCTTTTTTTTTGATCAATATTCGTACCATCGGATAGACTGGGGTTTTTAGTGAAAAAGCTTTTTTATGTGGTGATTTGTTTGTAAAGCCGCTGTGAAAAAGCTTTTTTAAAAATCACTGAAAAACAATGTGTTTTTTTTTGGGTTTAAAAATATTCCAACAGCACCATTTAAAACTTTTTTCATTTCTGTGTTATTCGAAAAAAAAAAAAATAGCACAATTGATTTTTATTGTAGTGGGGGGTACTCCGTTTTCCCGTTTTTGATCGCCTTTTTTCTTTAATCCGTTGAGGTATTTTGTTACTTTTGATTTTTCGGTGGGTTTTTTTCTCTTTCACAATGACGTTCAAAACATGGGAAAATTCTCTCCTGTGTACCGCTATAACCAGCCATGAATATTATTGGTATGGGTATTTTTGTTTATATAGTTTAGAAAAATTTAGGAAACATTACACATCTCAACGTTTAAAAAGATCGCCAGAAGGGGGCCTGTATACACGCCAGTACCCAAACTCAGAAAACCCGGCAAGGTTAAAGAGCAACACTGGCACGTTGGAATCATCCCCCAAAGTAGACACAGCAAAATGTTACCACATCCGGTCACGACATTTTCCTGTTTTTTCCATGAGCAGGTTTGACACTGCCCCCCACGCAGGGGGCGTGACTTTGAGGCGAATGAAATGGCTGCGTGCAGATGACGGGGCGCGATGAGGAGAGCAGGGGGGAACCACAGAACCTTTTTTGATTTATGGGACATTTTAATTAAAAAAAAAAAAACAAAAAACCTTATAATGGAAAAATTTTTTTTCCTTTAATGCGCCATAAATAAGCTTTTTTGCATCTGATGTTTTTTTATGCTAATTAAACTCTTTTTCAAAAAAAATCTATTAAGTATATCAGCTTTTTTATCTGACACGTTTTACTCGTTAAAATACCAGTTAAATTTAGCTCCAAAATCTAAGCCACTGCTTTCACTCAAAAAAGCTTCCTTGAAACACTATGCCTGAAAGTTCGTTTTTCCCTCATACCGCGACTTCAATTTAAAAAAGTTTTATCAATTTCAAGACAAAAAATTATTTTACCAAAAAAATAAAGTTGGGGTAACGCAGGGATGAATGAGAGTGAAAGGAAGAGAGAAGGGAGATAGAAGGGGGGATGACAGGAGAGAGAGAAGGGAGAGAGAAAGGGGGGAAGAGAGAGAGGGAGAGAGAGAGAGGAGAGGGGGAGAGAGATGGGGAGAGAGAGAGAGAGGAGAGAGAGAGAGAGAGAGAGAGAGAGAGGAGAGAGAGAGAGAGAGAGAGAGAGAGAGAGAGAGAGGAAGAGAGAGAGAGAGACATACAAACAGCCAGACAGATAGCCATCCACTCCGACAGACAGACTGACTGAAAGACTGACAGAAAGACTGACTGAAAGACTGACTGGAAGACTGACTGACTGACGGATGATGACTTTGAAAAATACAATTTATACACCTGATATGATCAGACATACTATAACTTGTCGCTTGTGGTTTGCCAGTCCTTCAGTCTGTGTTTGACACCATCCAAAATGACATCATTTACATGCACTGTGCTATTTATTTGGTATCCCCTCATTTAAAATACATTGCCCGGCATAAAACATTCTCTTTAACCCCATCCAACATAGAATTTATGTTCAGACATTAACCTTACTCTTAGATACTCTCTTCAATATAGTTCAGCACTTTATTTTTTCTTTGGCATAATACGCTTTAGAACTCGTCTTTCGGTATTACATCTTGTCAGTTGGGCTCTATTCTCTAGCACCAGCGGTTTGTTTAGATACCTTCTCATACACAGCCCCATTTGGCCGCTAGCAACTTCTGGTAAACGGGCCAGACAATCCACTGGTTACTGCTCCTGTTGGCAGCTCACAAACGTGCTCACTCACTTAAAAAAGAAAGAATTTGGCAGCGTTCAAAAGCGTCAACACACACACGCATTTCTCTACAACTATGATAGCTGTGATGACGTTTGAAACTCCAAGTAAGACAGGGCGACTGCGACAATAACAAAAAAAAAACTGTTTCCAGAATCTGCCAGCAACAGGATCCACCAGACTGACGAAGACGTAGGAGGTAGCAGTTATTGTGCTCAGGGGGTAACCTGTGTCTGACGCTGCCAGACTAGAAAAACAAGAATCTAGTGAAATCATGACTTGTATTTTTTTTTTCCAACGAAAAAGGCTGTAGTGATCCTTATGGGAACAGAAAGACAAAGTTCCTGACTCTGTTCTTAGGTGCACATAAGGCATGTACAAGCTGCAAAGTCTATATCAACAAGAATTAAAGTGTTACACCATAGTGGTCTTCCATGAATAGAAATAAGTTCAGTGAATTTAACAAAGTACAAACAGTATGTTATCAACTGTTCGTTTCATACAGGCAACAGGCATATATAGAGGATTACCAGACGTAACATTTTTTTTTATTGAGAGAAGCATATCCAGTGTTTCATAGTATAGTACCGCTTATCCATACACGCACAAGCAGAGATCTGTTATGACCTTCTTGTAACAAATACACACAAAACCCATTGGACGTCTAAAAACCTGTTGCGACACTAGCTTGAGAGAGAAAAACGTACACAGTGAAACAAACTTTGTGTCATTTCATTAAAAGCAAATAACAACAACTATAACAACAAAACGACAACGACAACGATAACGACGACAACAACAAAACCTAATAGATAGCAATACCATTGAGATGAAGAGATGCAAACTATAGCGGCTTTGAACATGTTCACATACAAAGTTACAAATAATCAAAACTAATTACCTGAGTAGATAAGCACGCAGATTCGCTAATGATGAGTTATTGTATGAAGAGATGCACAACCAAAGCACCTGTTCAAAGCCACAACTGTATATTTCCGTGGTATCCATTATGAAAAAATAGCCAGTTAGAATACTCGAAGGCCTGAGGAAACGGTGTTTGTTCTTAGGTGGACATCACTTTCAAAACTACACAAAAATAGACCACTGAACAAACAAAACAATCAAACGGAACAACCCACAGTAAAATGATAGTGGTGTTTTATATCAACAACACGAATAAGGAAGACGCCAACGTCTTGAAATTATTCGTCAAAAATGCAAATACAATCTTATATTCTGTTTTTGCCTGTCGAAATGGGAAAGAAGGAAGGAAGGAAGGAAGGAAGGAAGGAAGGAAGGAAGGAAGGAAGGAAGGAAGGAAGGACTACATAAATTATCCTAGTAAGTATGTCTAGATGATCAGGTCGATAAACAAAGAATTCTACATTATAGACTGGAATGAACACAGCACACTCAACATTATAAAATAGTATCAACATTCTACATTATAGACTGGAATGAACACAGCACACTCAACATTATAAAATAGTATCAACATTCTACATTATAGACTGGAATGAACACAGCACACACAACATTATAAAATAGTATCAACATTCTACATTATAGACTGGAATGAACACAGCACACACAACATTATAAAATAGTATCAACATTCTCGTTAAAAGTCAAGTTTGAAACACTGACCACAACTTCTTGAAGTTAACGGGCTCATCATACATGCAAAACACGACAAAATTGAATATATGATAAGACCTGCGCTCACATGGAGTCAGTTTTCAGATAGGAAGGAGGGCAAATATAAAAACGCGTTCCATCTAAGAGGATATAACAACAAAAGACAGACTTGGGAAAAGGTTCAAGTCTTGGGAAAGATTTGAAGAAGGGCCATGAAAAGTACTTCTTCTTCAGTGAGTGCTCCCGTTGGTGTTACTGTTCTCCCAAAGAAGAAGTGAACAGGACCAGCAGATGGCATTCCTTACGCTCTGTGAAGAGCTCCTCAGCTTGCTTCCAATTGTTGGCTATTTGCTGATAAAACACGCTTCCAGGTAAGCAGAAGAAACTCAGAATGTCGAAAAGATCCTCTGCATACACGGAAAGTGTCATTCCAAAGCATCTCGAGGAACTACGTCCAATGTGAAGGGTGCTCACCCCTTGAAACAATGATATACGAGCCAACAACAACAACAACAAAAGCTCAGAGTTCAAGTCTCTCATACTTCCTCGTGCTCTTCTCCTTCTCTTAACAAATCTCTCTCTCTCTCTCTCTCTCGCTCTCACTCTCGCTCTCTCTCTCTCTCTCTCTCTCTCTCTCTCTCTCTCTCTCTCTCTCTCTCTCTCTCTCCTCTCTCTCTCTCTTGTGCAACAAAACTGTGTATAGAATTATACTGTCAAGAAGTTTTAGGACTAGTTGTAGAATTTTACATATCGTTGTCATAGTATTACATACTTAATGTAAAACTTCTCTTTGAAAGAAAAGCATTTCCAAATTAAAAATGCTTTGGACACATGTCTTCTTCGTTGCTTATAGACGGGAAGACCGACCTACAGACAGAAGGATAGCGAGATACATACATACATAAATACATACATACATACATACATAACATACATACATACATACGTACGTACGTACGTACGTACGTACGTACGTACGTACGTACGTACGTCCGTCCGTCCGTCCGTCCGTCCGTCCGTCCGTCCGTACGTACGTATGTACATACGCACGTACATTCATACACACGTACATATTTGCATATGTACATTGCATACATACATACATACATACATACATACATACATACATACATACATACATACATACACACGTACGTACGTATCTACATATATTCATTCATACATGCTGTCACTGTATAAGACAGTAGACAGGGATATATGTATTAATATATCCCCCGTTATAACCACCCCTTTCCCCCTTTTACTAAGTATGAACGCCACACAACAAACACACACAAAAGAAAATACAGTGCACAAACAGAAGGCTTTATTTGCATTCACACACGCACTCTCACCCACAGAATGGCAGATGAAACACCAATACCTTTATATATCCGACACAGGCAGTTTTCCCCACACATACACACACACAAAAAAACAAACAAACCCCAAAAGAATCCAACAATACTATCAATACTCGACCATCAACACATGGCCCCTTATGCATACCCGTGCACGCATGTGCTGCACGTTTACATATAACAACCCTTCCCTCAGGAGGTACAAATACACACCTCAGCCCACCAAAGGCTAATACCCGAAGGAACAAGGGTGACTCATCACATCCCCTGGTAACCCCAGGCTGAAATACCAAACAAGGTTGATACCTCATAAACCTGAGATGCCCACGCGATGTCTCTTTTACAAAATGTATTCTTTCTGCTAATTTTTATATGCCGGTGTCAAACCACCCGGACACGAAAGCTTAACCCCCAAATGTTCAACACCAATTGTTCAAGTAACCCGCACCCAATGTTGTACTTTCAATACTTCATCCGAAGTCCCTGGCGGGTACTTGACACAGGCAAAAACAAAACCCCCAAAAAAACTTCTCCAAAAAAAACAAACAAAACCAAACCACACACACACACACAAAAAAAAAACAACGGCAACACAGCGTTTCCCGATATGGTTATGAAAACGGACTGCTTGACGGCGCTCACACTAATGCACCGCCAAAACACAAAACCTTCACTGAAGCGCTTGATACGTAATAGGAGAGGAACGTTGTGACACGTCGAAGAACGCGGTTCCCTCCCTACCGGCACAACCACACCGCGAGTCACACGCTGATGTAATATGCGGTGGGCCTCAAGACGTTGCACCACAGACAGTTGAAGTCGGAGGAA
>CM031609.1:95390597-95395597 GCA_018398815.1 Conus ventricosus
ATAATGGTATAAAGGTTTGATGAGACAGATGATGACGTATTTTTAGTTGATCCTAGCAATAAACTGAGCGAGTGTTTAGAACTCTTTTATAGAATGTTTGAAGGAACACAGACACTATTTATTATAGATGACTGTTCGGCAGAAAGAGACATAGTTAAAAAAGAAACACTTTATCAAAACTAGCCTTTAGTGGAAGACATGCTGGGATAAGCGTATGGATTTTATGTCAAACATATAACTCAGTTTTAAAAGACTTTAGAAGACAGTTAAAGACTGTAGTTTTATTTCACATGAAAGAAAGAACCTCATTTGATGAATGTATGCTTGAAAATGATGTTATTGAAAATGATCAGGAAAAACGCAGGATTAAGCAAAAACTAAAATCTGAAAAGTTTAGTAAATTAGTATTAAAACGGATAATCCTACACAGTATGTATGTTTGTAGGTTTACTTGTCAGAGAACAGTAAAATGCCTATCCTAACTCACCCGGAGCGGGGGGAGGGCGGGGTGAGTTAGGATTGGCATTTTACTGTTCTCTTCATTAATTATCGTTAAGGAAAAGGTCAAAGTTTTCAGCCGTGTCCTGCTCCCATAGGTTTGATTTCATTTTACCTACTTGTTACAGCAAGTTCATAAGGATGTTGCTGGATATGTAGTGGCAGCTCGGGGGGGGGGGGGGGGGGGGGGGGGGGGGGGGGGGGGGGGGGGGGGACGCTCATGCAAGATGGCTCCTCGACAATGTAGTTATTTCGAATGAAAGGGCGTTAGTTACCGCCAAGAACACAAACAAACAGAGTAGAGCACAGTTTGTCCTGTACTTTGTCTGTGTGTGTCCTTTGTGGTACTTAACCCCCTTTCTTTCTAAATATTGCTTCATGTTCCGCCCTCAGTCACTTCACTTTGAAACTAATGTAGTTACTGTCAGTCCAAGGGAGAAACGAGATGAGAATGAGGTTGAAGGTGGGGGTGGTTGTGGTGGTTGTGGTGTGTGTGTGTGTGTGTGTGTGTGTGTGTGTGTGTGTGTGTGTGTGTGTGTGTGTGTGTGTGTGTGTGTGTTGTTTTTTTCCCCCAATCAAGGATAAACAATGCATTAACATTTGGTTTGCCTATTAAGTATGGGCATTTCATTGTTCTCTGCAGAACTGCTCCAAAAATTAAGTCTTCTCACATTTCATTTTTCGTCTGTATGGAATGGACTATGCATCATTAAGTAAGTGATCGATCTACATATACTTGAATAGAATGCACGGGATGATGCGTGCTTTACGGGTAATTTATTGAGTGCCAGCAGTGCGTTTTCCGTATGTAGTGTGTATGGAATAAAAACTATTTAACAGTAAATGATATTGACACTAGAATATAAAAACAAAGCTCCGTTTGTGGTGATTTCAGTTTGCAGTTTTGTTTTAATTGTTCGTTGCATGTGGCTGTTATGAAGTAAAAGATGATTTCCTTTTGTCTTTTTTTCAAGCTGTTCGTTCCATTTGGCTGTTATAAAGTTAAAGATTGTTGTAACTGTTGTGTGTGTGCCTGTTGTGTGTGTGTGTGTGTGTGTGTGTGTGTGTGTGTGTGTGTGCGCGCGTATGTGTGTGTGTGTGTGTGTGTGTGTGTGTGTGTGTGTGTGTGTGTGTGTGTGTGTGTGTGTGTGTGTGTGTGTGTGTGTGTGTTGGGGGGAGGGGTGATTACTTATATTGCTTTTTGCACTCAGTGTGAAAAATACATCGACATGTAATCTTATCAAAACTGCAATCAACGTGCAAGTGCCCGTAAACAATAGAGAAGAACAAGATGAATCTTCAAACAAACTCTTAAAAAAAACTTATTGAAATGTACCAGTTTTTTTTTAATTCCAATATTGGGAGCAATTGTACGTATTCTGTACGTATTCAAATCTGTAAATATGGAAATTATTATGTCTACCATTTGTATACTAACAATATAGTACAAACAAATAGTAGTGTAAGAGAAAAGAAAAAGTACGTCTGTTTGAGACGTTTTTTACAGGTGGTGTTGTCGCTTGTCAGGACAAACATACTGATGTTCGCGTTTGAACGTTTACTTGAACAAGTTATAGACATCGTTTTCGATGAAATTTATTAAGTACGTTTTCAACATTGCTTATGACTTTATTGCAGGATGTGTATACATTTCATCTGAATATTCTATGATATATGGCGAAGATAACATAAACGGGATGAGATAGTTAGAAAGAGCTTACCTCATATTGAAAGTGTATTTCCTAATTTACATTTGATCATATGTGGATAGGTAAATGCACGACAGACATGCACCACAATTTTAAGAGATTGGCGGATTTTTGAATGAATTAGCAATGCCGATAGAAAGGAGATCCAAAGACCTTCATTCGAATTGATTTGGACACAATTTTGTAGATGCGTTAAAAAAAAGCATGGTCTGTACATTGTAAACGGATGGAGAGAAGGCAATAAGGAAGGGCAGATAACCTGTGTGGCAAACAGGGGTATGGGCACTGTTGACTACTTTATTTTTTCAGCTTCCTTCTTTAATCACATTAATGGTATATTTGGTGCAAATGGACGTTATTCAGATCACATCCCTTTGGATTTTGTTTCTGACTTTTTTAAAAACAACTATGTGATCGAGGAAGAGGATGTTTACTTACAGACAGGATACACATGATTTATATTGAACAATTTCTATGGTCAGTACACTCACACTGTCACGGAAAAGGAATCAGAATTAATAAAATTTCATGACTGCATTTTATACAGGGGAGATACGCTGGATTAGATTGGATTTGTTCCTTTTATACAAAAAGCTGCAGAACCAGTGAGATTAAAGTTCCAAGACAAAGAATCGAGCATGCAGCCAACTTGGTTGGATAGACAATGTGAACAGTCAAAGCAAGATAAAAACAGGATTTAAAGATGTCACGACCGACCCCTGAAGGTTGCCACTGACAGGATCGGTCTAGATGGGAGTGAGGGAGTGACTGACCTCACACGCCTCGCGAGAGACCACACAAGAAAGATTACGATACAATATCACCATTTATTCACACCAGCACACACATAGTCACAAGTAAGCATTCCAACACACACAACATGCACAATCACAAATAAGTGTTTCAAACACACACACCATACACATAGTCACAAACAAGCATTCCAACACACACAACATGCACAATCACAATCAACCATCCCAACACACGCATTCCTTTCCGTGCTTCATGTGGTTCCCCCACACCTCTGTCTCTCCAAAGTCCTTCGAGAGCACGGGTCGACTCAGGTGCCCCCAAACGGGTTTGTTCCTGAATAGAGTTTCAAGGCCGACACCCTTGACACACGCGCACCCCCAAAATGGCACGGCACAGAGTTACCCACACCCGGTCACGTGCACTGCAGGGGTCCGTGGACGGTGGAGAAATGGCTCCCGTGGGACAGGGCGTTGTCGCGGAAAGTCCGGACAGGGCCAGGACCGTCCAGCCAAGTCCACGTGCTCCTCAACCAGTGCGCGGCCCCAACAGCGCAAGCATCGGGTGGAGCCCCCGGGAGGAGAGAAGAAGGAAGGAACTGGAAGGGAAGGAGAAAGAAGGGTACTGGAACCCCGCAGTCAGTACGGTCTGACACATGCTGTTAAATCCTAACAGCCACTCGCATGATGGGCGAGGGGAGGTGTTTGGATAGATTAGTGACACAAGCTCAACACAGACCTGAGCATAACACAGTCAACAAACCAAACGAGGAATGTTCGGTAAAGGTTCCTCACACGAAGCAGGCAAGAGACCACATAACAGGCTAAACATATGAATAGCAATTATATATTCATCCTTCTCTCACTCACGCTCAACATTTTCCTTTCTTAGGAACTGAACTTATACAGCAACCATTGCTTTTATAACTGCCACCACATTTGCAAATAATAATAATTCAATGGCACAATTATCCTCACATTTTATAGCAACATCATAAATGACACAATTCTCCAACCACGCATCCAAACGACTAATCATGCGTACGCACGCTCGCAAACAATAAAACTCTCGTTCCCTTTGCACGCACAAACAGACGGTGGCCGAAGAATGCGAGACCGGCAATTGTGACAGGGCGGACGAGCGAGACCAAGCAAGTACCAACCCTGAATCACCAGGTTCTCCCTCATCCCCGCCGACTACCGCATCACCAGATGCATAAAAAGGAGAAAGACTTTAAGATATAATTTTAACTGGCCAGGTTAAAGATTGAATTAACCAGAAAAAGTGGTCTCAAACAATATTTCTTTTATAATTTTGAAAACCAAAAAAAAAATTGCGCAAAAGAGAAGAATTAGCCGGCTAACAAGAAAAAAACAAACAACAACAAATAAACCACGAAACTGATGCTTACCAGCTACCCGTGGGTGACCCAAAGTGGCGGGTCAAGCGACTCTCTGCCCTCTGTCCAGTTGAGAGGACAGCAGAGCAGATGCGGAAAAAAGATGACGTGATGTGATGTCCCTCCCCTACAGGCCGACTGTAGGGATGAAGGTACCGACCGTACCTTCGACGAAGTGGTGTAGAACCAAAAACAGAGCAGGCGCTCTCAGAGACATCTTCCGCTCGAGTGAAGAGAAAACCTGCCTAAACGATGGCAGCCGACATGCCACGCTACGTCACAGTGAGCATACCTCAAGCCTAAGAGGAATGATGCTCGTGCGGCAGGTATAAAGACAGGCGAGAGGCCGATAGAGACAGCCTGTTCAAGCGAGAGGTACCAGCCACCCGTGAACCTGCAGGACGAATTGCACGGGCAGTGGAATTAGAGAGAGAGAGAGAGAGAAAGTAAACCTAACCTGAGCTGAACGACATTAAGTGCAGACGCACCACAAGCCACATTAAAGGACGGATACACGACAACAGCAACGACAATAAATAAATGAATGATTCCACCCCCCTAGACGGGTCAATCGTCATAGGCCTCGTGACAAACTCCTGACAAAAGAATATCTCAAAGTGAAAATAGACTTCAAGGCCTTG
>CM031609.1:95408097-95428097 GCA_018398815.1 Conus ventricosus
AGTCATTTTTATTATAACCCGGGATTAGGAAGTATTGATCTTTTATGTTCTGATATTTCAATGTGTGTGATTTGATTGTTCATGATTAATTATAAGTAGCATAGAAATTGCATTTCTTGTTCTCAGTCGTGTTAGGAGAGAAACGAATGCGTGACATCCCATTCCCAGAGAGAGGTGAATGTTTGGTGTGTGCATGAGTGGGCATATGCGCGTATGAGTGCAAAGATAACCTTGGTGTGTTAAACCTGACTAATAATACATCAACTTAGTGCACTTAAGCAATACCATCACGATTTCCCCCATCCTGGACAAAGTGGCGACCCTGCCAGGATTGCATGGCCCAAATTAGTTTCAGGAGGGAAACAAAGTGAGTACTAGAGTAGCACTGGGCGAAGCGTCCACTAAAGGCAATTTTAATTAGCTCTTCTAATTATTTCCTTTAGTTCTTTGAGTGTTGAGTATTGACTTGTGTGTAGGGTGGTTGTATTAATCAGAGGTCGTTCAGAGAAATGAAGAACGAGGTTCTAGTCTTAACTCTCACAGAAGCTGTGGTTTAAGATTAAGGCTCCTTTGTTTTAGGAACACTACCATTGGTTGGTGTACTCGTAACGTTTAGTAGATAAACTGTGTACCAACTTTTACTGGGTTTATAAGCGTAACTGTTTTAGTGGTGCTAAAACATATAAGAAAAGAAAATGGCTGAAGAAAGTTTTACTCCCATTGCGGAACTGGTAAGTTTGGGGAAAGAAATGGGATATACAGGAGAGGAACTGCGTAGATTCATTGAATCTCAGCAGAAGACTGAGAGAGATGAAAGGGCTGAAAGAAGGAAATTTGAAAAGGAACGTATAGAGGCAGAAACCACTGCGTCAAAGGCTAAAGCAGATGCAGAGATTGCAGCTGCCAGAGCAAGAGCAGATGCAGAGAGTGCAGCTGCCAGAGCAAGAGCAGATGCAGAGAGTGCAGCTGCCAGAGCAAGAGGAGATGCAGAGAGGGCGAGAGCAGAAGCGGAATCGGAGATTCTAGCCACACAAATTGAGTTGGAAAGAATAAAATCTGAAAATCGTAGTGAAATCGACACCAGTTCTGAGTCAGTAGGCCGCAGACTAAGTTGCGCACCCAGATTTAAACTCCCACTGTTCAATTTCAAAATGGAGTGACTGAAGGCGGCGAACGAAGCAAGATCAGGAATAGAGTTTTAGAACTTACCGCCAATGACATTGACAAACAAAGCACAAGACAAGACACGATGCATTTCAACCACTTGGGTCTTCATCAGGCGAAAAAATAAATCACATTTAACATGTGGGACAGTACAAACTACGAAAAACAAAAAAGGGGAATGAAAAATGACTTATCCGTAATTCTTCATGAAGGCGGAAATGACATGAGGCCAGGGGGATTATGGGAGAGGAAACAGAGGGGGGGGGGGGGGGGGGGGGGGTTGCGTCAGGGGAGGTGTGTGTGTGTGATATGATAGGGTTGTGTGTCCAGTTTATTAGGATGGTATGATATCTTTGTGATGGTTGTGGTAATGGTGGATAGATAATGAAAAAAAAAAAAAAAAAAAAAAAAAAAAGGAGAGAAGAAAGGTGTGTGTGTGTGGGGGGGGATTTAAGGGGAAGGATCAAAACAAAATTAAGATTAGATAGATGGAGGGTTGCTGTAACTACTGTATGAAGTGAGTGAAGAGGATGTGGTGGTGGTGTATGTAAGTGTGTGTGTATGTGTGTGTGTATGTGTGTGTGTTGGTAGGGGATATTGCCAACTGATGTGGAAGAGGTGGGTATGTGTGTTTGGTTATTGTTGGATATTGATGCCTTGGGGGTGTAGTGTGCCCAGTTTGGAAATGAGTGTGCCCAGTTTGCTCATTTCCAAACTGGGCACACTACACCCCCAAGGCATCAATATCCAACAATAACCAAACACACATACCCACCTCTTCCACATCAGTTGGCAATATCCCCTACCAACACACACACATACACACACACATACACACACACTTACATACACCACCACCACATCCTCTTCACTCACTTCATACAGTAGTTACAGCAACCCTCCATCTATCTAATCTTAATTTTGTTTTGATCCTTCCCCTTAAATCCCCCCCCACACACACACACCTTTCTTCTCTCCTTTTTTTTTTTTTTTCCATCATTATCTATCCACCATTACCACAACCATCACAAAGATATCATACCATCCTAATAAACTGGACACACAACCCTATCATATCACACACACACACCTCCCCTGACGCAACCCCCCCCCCCCCCCCCCCCCCCCTCTGTTTCCTCTCCCATAATCCCCCTGGCCTCATGTCATTTCCGCCTCATGAAGAATTACGGATAAGTCATTTTTCATTCCCCTTTTTTGTTTTTCGTAGTTTGTACTGTCCCACATGTTAAATGTGATTTATTTTTTCGCCTGATGAAGACCCAAGTGGTTGAAATGCATCATGTCTTGTCTTGTGCTTTGTTTGTCAATGTCATTGGCGGTAAGTTCTAAAACTCTATTCCTGATCCCACTGTTCAGAGAAGAAACTGATTCAATCGATGCCTATATCAGTCGGTTTGAATCGGTTGCCGAGCACGAGGGCTGGCCCGAAGATGACTGGGCAATAAACCTGTCTGCCTTGTTGACAGGTCGTGCGTTACACACTGTTTCCACCTTACCCAAAGGTGAACAGAGAGATTTTGACAAGGTGAAACAAGCAGTACTAAAGGCATATGATTTGACTGAAGAAGGTTTTAGGCGTAAGTTTCGCGAGGCGAGAATCGAACAGGGTGAGACATACACACAGTTCGGTGTTAGACTGGACCACTATTTCAACAAATGGTTAGAACTTAGCGGAGTAGACAGTGATTTTGAAGGCCTCAAGACACTGGTGATAAAGGAACAGATACTTGATGGTTGTGGGACGGGCCTTACCATCCACATTAAGGAAAACGGTGCAACCACAATAGCTGGGGTACTTTAGACGGCAGAGACTTACCGGGAAGCGAGGCGTGATTTGCATGAACAAGAGAAAGCCCGGAAGCATATTCAGAGGATGGCAGGCCAGCACATGACTCACATAATGAGTCAGTAGTACACACCCGTAGGCCCACGGCGTCACGTGAGCAAACAAGGGTGAAAACCAATAGCCACGTGGCTAGGAATGAGCGTACCTGTTTTCTGTGTGATAAGACAGGACACTTGGCTAGAGACTGCCGATTTAGACCTCAGAAAGCAGCAGCAATGAGGATCAGGCCAAGAGAGAAGCAGATAGAAAAAGATGAACAAGATGACAGTGTTATTTTGTCTGGATTGTGCTGTGTGTTCACAGATTCAGGCGATAACATGGATGTGCACAAAGGCAGAGTGGGGGCCAATGTGGTTAATGTCATTAGAGACTCTGGGTGCACTGGCGTAATGGTGAAGGAGTCCCTGGTTAAGAAGGGACAATTCACAGGAAAAACACAGAGGTGTAGACAAATAGATGGAACAGTAGCAGAATTCAAAACGGCACTGGTGTTCATTGATACACCATTCTATAGTGGAGTCGTACAGGCTTTGGCTGTTCCAAAGCCACCGTATGATTTGGTAATTGGGAACATTTCAGGAGCACGTGGATACGAAAACCCAAACCCTGACTTCTCTGTTGAATCAGGAAAAGAAATCACGGGAGAGAAAGGCCCCAGGCGGTCACACACTTCAGAAAGCACTGGAGCGTGTCCGGTGAGACTAACCCCACTCACTTAAGAGCAGAGCAAAAGGGCGATCACTCGCTTAGAAAATTGGTTAGGCTTGCTCACACAGGACAGAAGAAAGGTGTGAACGAGGGCACCATCGGTTCGAGTTAGACAACGGCATATTGTACCGAACTTTTACTCATTCGCGTTCGGGAAAAACAAAGAAGCAGGTTGTCGTTCCTAGGCAACGCAGAAAGGCGGTGATGTTCGACAATCATGTGATGTCAGCCTCGGGCCATCTCGGGAAGAAGGCCACACAGAAGAGGGTGACGCGAGAGTACTACTGGCCCGGTATCCTTAGTGATATCAGGCGCTTCTGTGCGCATTGCAACACATGTCGCGTGGTACGACAACGTGGGTTAGAGAGTGAAGAAAGAGTGACGGGACCATAGGCCAAAATAAAATGGTTGGGCAGATTATTTCAGCCGGGCACTGTAAATATGTAGTGTGTGCGTGTCTTGTGCAGTGTAGCGTATGCGTGACGTGGCTGGTTGCAGGCCACGTGTATGACGAGAAGGGGAGAGAATTTCCGTAGAAACATAATGGTTATATGGCCACACGATTTAGAGCTGGTGGAGATTTCAGATTTATGTTGATATTTGCTTTGATAGTGTGTATGTATTGATTTTTCTCTATAATTTTTGTTGCAAGACAAATCTTGAGTGCGTTCTCTGGTGTAGGTAGGCTTATGAGAGGCCGATATTAGCACTGGTTTAAATGGGAAAATTATGAGTTTCATCTCCTTGAATGTTAAGTTTTAGCCAATGCAGGGCATTGTCTTCGAGTGGGGGGAATTTGTCAAGGAGCGTGAAACCTCTCAAAAGGCATTAGACGCTTGGAGACAAAGGGACATTGTATGTGGTATACAAATAGGTAATTGACCAATTAACCAGGTACCTTACCCACCGCACACGGCCGAAGTGGTCAGATGACAAACAACACCTAGGAGAGAGTTTGGACCTGCCCGGTGGCGAAAGGGGAAAGGGATGTAACCACTATGACCTCGGCGCTCCAAGTGAGCTCTAAATGCTCAGTCAGCTGAGGTTCTTGTGTACACAGTCAGTGAAGAGCAGGAGTCTTGGATTCGTTCGGATGGTATTGCCGTGGGTCACTGTGTTGGTTCTATTGTCAGGCTGGCTGAATGCGTGTGGAGGTTGTAGTAGCCCTCCTTAAGATAATTACTGTGTTAAGTAACCACCGAAGTCGGCGGGAATTTTCGATGTCCATCTGGGGCTAAGTGTGTGTTTGCTAATCAATTAGGTAGGTGTGTGTGTAAATGCTGATGTGTGGGAGAATGTAGCGAATGGAGAATTCAGGGTACTTGTGAACTAGGGGTTTGAGAAGCAGCATGGACAAAGGCATGGCCCGAAGGGGGATCCTTTGTTTCCCTCCCTATATAAACTGAGGGAGAACAACGTGAGAGCAGAACAACACCAGGAGAGAGAGAGAGAGAAGGCTGAGGAGAGAGAGAGAGAGAGAGAGGAGAGGATGAGCAGGACAGAGAAAGGGTCGAGAGAAACGTGGTCTGGGAGATAGAAGAGACAGCTAAGTCTCAGGGTTGAAGACAAGCTGGAAGAGAAGGAAACTAAGTTTGAAGCCCAGAGGTGGGTGAAGACAGACAAACTGAATTTGAACCCAGAGGTGGGTGAAGAAGACGAAGAAGAAGAGTTCGATGTCGAGATCCCAGAGACGACCACGAAGACCCAGTCCTGAAGCCTGGAGCCAGTCAACCAAGGCATCACCATCAAGCAGTGCTGAAGAAGACGTGAAGAGACTTTTTTCAAGAACTGTGGTGTGGTGTGAAAGCGTGGTTGTGTGTGTGAAAATCTGGCCAGGTAAGAAGTCATTTTTATTATAACCTGGATTAGGAAGTATTGATCTTTTATGTTCTGATATTTCATTGTGTGTGATTTGATTGTTCATGATTAATTATAAGTAGCATAGAAATTGCATTTCTTGTTCTCAGTCGTGTTGGGAGAGAAACGAATGCGTGACATCCCATTCCCAGAGAGAGGTGAATGTTTGGTGTGTGCATGAGTGGGCATATGCGCGTATGAGTGCAAAGATAACCTTGGTGTGTTAAACCTGACTAATAATACATCAACTTAGTGCACTTAAGCAATACCATCACGATTTCCCCCATCCTGGACAGTGACAGAGTAGAGACCACAGCAGCTAGAGAAGTCTTTATTACACTTAAAGACCACAAACCCAATTTCTTGAATAATCCAACATGTAGATTGATTAACCCTTCCAAATCTAAACTAGGGAAAATTAGTAAAAAAAAATAATCTTAGAGAAAACCATAAAAAACATAAACGAAAACACTCAATCTCTGGTAAAACACATATGAAGTCATACAATGGTTCCAAAAACTAAATAAACAAGAAACTACAGTTTTTTTAATAACATTTGACATTGTAGATTTCTATCCATCTATAGATGAAAGCTACTAACTAAAGCTATAAAATTTGCCAACAAGTACACAGAAATATCAGGCTCAGAAATGGAGATCATTCTCCATACAAAGAAAACTTTACTGCACAGTAAAAATGAAACCTGGATTAAGAACACAAGCAGGAATTCAACTTTTGATGTTACAATGGGATCATATGATGGTGCCGAAACTTGCGAACTTGTCGGACTATTCATGTTATCCAATATTTTTTAAAAAAACCTTGGAAAACAAACTGGACTGTACAGGGATGACGGCCTTGCCACTCTTAATGACAACCCCAGGAATATTGGAAATAAGAAAAAAATGTGTAAAATTTTCCACAACCAAAACTTAAAAATCACCATAGAAGCAAACACAAAGATAGTGTACAATTTAGACATAACGTTAGACCTCAACCAGCATGCATATAAACCATACAAGAAACCAAATGATACGCCTGTTTATGTAAACATCAAAAGCAATCACCCACCCTCCATACTGAAAACAATACACAAAAGCATAAATAAAAGACTATCCAACTTGTCATATAACGCAACAGTATTCAACAATGCTACAGCTGAATACCAAGAGGCGTTACATAAAAGTGGCTACAATTATGAACTACGATACGACCCAGACAATGACACAAAAAGATGCAGAAAGAGCAGGAAAAAGAATGTCATATGGTACAATCCCCCATATGATGCAAGAGTCAAACCAAACGTAGGGAAAGAATTCTTTAAGATCTTGACATCATCTTTCCCAAAAGACCATAAATTATTCAAAATATTCAACAAAACCAACATCAAATTATCATATTCATGTGTGCCGAATCTTAAAAATGCCATTGATTCAGCAAATAAAATGAAAAGCAGCACAGAGCATAGGCTCAAAGACTGTCCCCTACATTTCATACTGTTTGCATAATGCTTTCAGTTTTTCAGCAACTTTTTTCCTCTCCACACTTCTGTTTTGTTCCATTTTACTACCCTTCACTGGCTGCTTTGGGGGTGCTGTTGGATTCTTTTTTGAACCCTTGGTGATGAGAAACCACAGAAATCATGGACTGTGGTGTGTCTCTATTTGACACCAAGAGCTCAGACACAATCAGCCTTGTCTCCCTGATGAGTCCGATCCAGCGGACGAAAGGTCTAGGAGCGAAACAATGCAGATAGATCTGCTTTCGAGAGGGATTGCGACGGTTCCCTCGGGCAGTTAGTGAAGGGTCTCTCATATTTGTGGTATATTCCCCCGATTTTCTCCAATTTTTTTTTTCCTAAAAGTTCAAGCCTTTGCCTGGTCATTACTATGACTGAAGAATTGTTAACCTGCACTTGTTTTTTCCCCCACTACTTAATTGTTCAGCATTATATATATATATATATATATATAATATATATATATATATATATATATATATATATATACCAGTTTAAAATATGATTTTAAAATGGAAGAAATAAAAACCAACAAAATTGTTTCGAGCCGGCGCTCTCGTCAGGGTGTACAATTTGGGCACGCCACCAGTTTTATATGGTGTGGCGTGTGGGCGCCTGAGCTCTGCGCGTGCGGCACGTGGCCTGCAGATTTTTTCATCCTTTTGGGGACACGCTGGGGGGGGGGGGGGGGGGGGGGGGGGGGGGGGGGGGGGGGGGGGGGGGGGGGGGGGGGGGGGGCGTGCTAGGAATGGTGCATTGACAAGGATTTCCATTATGCCTGCAATTGTTTATCATTTCTACTCTAGAGTTCAGAGATGCTAGATGGGGTTTACATAATATCAGCCACTTTTCTGTAGTACACAAGTTGCATTTTTTAGAAATGTTGTTGTATGGTGTTGCTCTTTTTATAATTTTCCATGATATGTTGTAATCTATTTCTTATCTTTAAGCTTCCAAATATATTTGCTTAGTTCTGTTTGGTTTTTATATTTTTCATTTTTGAAGGACTGCTTATGGTTTGCATATCTGGTTTTAAAATGGTTTGCCGTGATCCCTATGTATGTATTCTTTATCACTGTCGGTTGTTACCGTAGCTTGGTACACAATGTTGTTGTAGAGACATTTATTGTTCAGAGGCACTGGTCTTTTTTTGTGCAATTACAAGATGTCCTTTCATCACCCTCTTGGTTGTGTTGTTTTTGGTTTTATTAGAAGAATCAATTATATTTTTAAGGTTGGGCATACACGAGTATGATAGCTTGACGGTATTTTTGTTGAATATTTTAGATAGTACATGTTCTTTTGGGAATGATGTTTTAAGGATTCTGAGGAATTCTTTTCCTACTTAATTGTTCGCATTCTATTGTTTGGTCAATCAGTGGGAGATTGCATCTCTTAAGAGATCCAAGTAAAGGTTGTTCTGTACAATTCTTAGCCACTCACAATGCTTGGGTTATTGAACAGCAGGGCTGACCACTCAGACTGTTCCATATCTTTGACCTCCCTTGCATCCTTGAATGGATCCTCAAGCATAGGCTCAAAGATTGTCCCTTACATTTGATACTGTTTGAATAATGCTTTTAGTTTTTCAGCACTTTTTCCTCTCCACACCTTTGTTTTGTTCCATTTTACTACCCTTCGCTGGCTGCTTTGGGGTGCTGTTGGATTCTTTTTTGAACCCTTGGTGGTGAGAACACCACAGAATTATGAACTGTGGCGTGTCTCTATTTGACACCAAGAGCACAGACACAATCAGCCGTGTCTCCCTGATGAGTCTGATCCAGCGGACGAAAGGCCTAGGAGCAGGCAATACAAATAAATGTGCCTTCGAGAGAGATTATGATGGTTCCCTCAGGCAGCTAGTGAAGGGCTTCTCATAGTTATAATATATTCCCTCATTTTCTTCATCTTCAATTTTTTTTTTTTTAAGTTCAAATCTTTGCCAAGTCATTACTATAACGACTGAAGAATTGTTAACCTGCACTTGTTTTCCCCCACTACTTAATTGTTCAGAATTCTTTTCCTACGTTAGTTTTTGTTCTTCCATCATATGGAGGGTTATACCATATAATATTTCTTTTCCTATTTTTCCTGTTGCTGTTCATGTTGCTATCTGAACAAACAGAAAAATACAGTGTTCATTACTTTGACATAGTGGACTTCTACCCTTCGATTGATGAGGAATTACTCACTAAAGCACTAAGATCGCCAACAATATACAAATATAACAGATTCTGAGATGGAAATCATTCTCCACACTAAGAAAACTCTTCTCCATAGCAACAGTGAAACTTGGATTAAAAAAACCAGCAGAAATTCCACATTCGATGTCACGATGGGATCTTATGATGGAGCTGAAACGTGTGAATTAGTTGGACTTTTCATGTTGTCTCATATACAGAAAATACTTGTAAACAGGTTGGCTTATACAGAGATGACGGTCTTGCCACGTTAAACAATAAACCAAAAACCATTGAAAACAAGAAAAAAGAACTTTGTAAAATTTTTCAAAGCCATAACCTAAAAATCACAGTAGAAGCCAACAAACAAACAGTAAATTATTTCGACATAACATTAGACCTTAAGGATCATACATACAAACCATATAAAAAACCTAATGACACACCTGTCTATGTAGACATCAATAGTAACCATCCACCCTCCATTTTAAAAACATACCTAATGGTATAAATAAAAGATTATCTAAACTGTCATGCAATGAGAAAGAATTTAACAGTGCAGCAGCTGAATACCAAGAGGCGCTGAAAAAAAGTGGCTACAACTACAAATTACAATATAACCCAGATAGCAACATGAACAGCAACAGGAAAAATAGGAAAAGAAATATTATATGGTATAACCCTCCATATGATGGAAGAACAAAACCTAACGTAGGAAAAGAATTCCTCAGAATCCTTAAAACATCATTCCCAAAAGAACATGTACTATCTAAAATATTCAACAAAAATACCGTCAAGCTATCATACTCGTGTATGCCCAACCTTAAAAATATAATTGATTCTTCTAATAAAACCAAAAACAACACAACCAAAGAGGGTGATGAAAGGACATCTTGTAATTGCACAAAAAAAGACCATGCCCTCTGAACAATAAATGTCTCTACAACAACATTGTGTACCAAGCTACGGTAACAACAGACAGTGATAAAGAAACATACATAGGGATCACGGCAAACCATTTTAAAACCAGATATGCAAACCATAAGCAGTCCTTCAAAAATGAAAAATATAAAAAACCAAACAGAACTAAGCAAATATATTTGGAAGCTTAAAGATAAGAAAATAGATTACAACATATCATGGAAAATTATAAAAAGAGCAACACCATACAACAACATTTCTAAAAAATGCAACTTGTGTACTACAGAAAAGTGGCTGATATTATGTAACCCCATCTAGCATCTCTGAACTCTAAAGTAGAAATGATAAACAATCGCAGGCATAAATGGAAATCCTTGTCAATGCACCATTCCTAGCACGCCCCCCCCCCCCCCCCCCCCCCCCCCCTGAGTGTGTCCCCAAAAGGATGAAAAAATCTGCAGGCCACGTGCCGCACGCGCAGAGCTCAGGCGCCCACACGCCACACCATATAAAACCGGTGGCGTGCCCAAATTGTACACCCTGACGAGAGCGCCGGCTCGAAACAATTTTTGTTGGTTTTTATTTCTTCCATTTTAAAATCATATTTTAAACTGGTATGTCGCTCCCTATATGGTCGAGCACTTTTAAAATTCTGAGTGGCTTTTTAACTCTGATATATATATATAAATATATATATATATATATATATATATATATATATATGAAGAGAGAGAGAGAGAGAGAGAAGAGAGAGGAGAGAGAGAGAGAGAGAGAGAGAGAGAGAGTCACAATTGAAGTAAAAAGGCAAACAAGCAATGTAAACAAATATAATCCAATATTTCGAGCGGCTGCTCTTTTTCAAGGGACGACAGACTGGGGTTCACTCAAAATGGAGTAATCATCACCCGATCAAAAAAAAACTTGCGTCATGACGAAAAGTCATCACCAATGAGCAAAGTCTAAACACCCCCCTTTGTTATTATTTTTCATTTCCCCACCCCCACCAAATATAAAACCCCCCCCCCCCCCTCTCTCCTTTCCTCCTTTTCTGTCCTCTCCTCACTCTCTCCCCTTCTCTCTTCTCTCTCTCTCTCCTCTCTCATCCTTCCTCCCCTCTCCTCTCCTCTCTCTCCCCCCCCTTTTCTCCCCTTTTCTCTCTCGGGTTTTCACTTGTTAGTTACCAGGGGGAACAACTGAGTCCTAAAAAAAGAAAGGGGAAACCGGGCGTGTCACTAAAGTTAGTCAGGTTGTTAAAGGCCTTGTGGGTGCTTTGTTTTTATTTACGAACCCAGAATTTTTCCCGAGGTCTCTAGAATTCACTGTCAGTACTTTTTTTCAATTGCAACAACGATGCTTGAAGTGAGTGGTTGTGCATGTTGAAATGTGGGTGACGTGGGTCCCCTTATTGTTCTGGATGTGTGACCTATGTAAGTAAAACGTTTTTGAGGAGTTCGTGTTTCCCCTACGTATTGGCTCCCTGCATTTGGTGCATAAGCGGGTACCGATTTTCTTGTGCGCGGGACCTCATGGCGAAGGTAAATGCCCTCGCCCTAAAACACTGGGGAACTGACGTTCTCTACACATCCTTTACGATGACACAGCGTTTTCGAAACATTGGGCTTCCAGGGTTGTCAAGGGAGGTTCTGTGGGGGAAGCATGGAAGGCATCGGGAGTTTTCGTAACTTTTTGAATTCTTTCCACTATGGGGACCGGCATGGCTGTTTCATCTTTTTTTCTTTCATGAAAGCTGTTGCGTTGTTGCAGCCACTGACGTAAGGGGGTTGGCGGGGGGTTGGGGGGAAATGAAGGGGACCCTCTTCTTGGATTTGGGGCCTGTATTCGAGGGCCCCATTACGTGGGATGCGCGACTCTTTCCATGGTTTTCTGGATGGTGTAGGTACAGTACCCTCTACTTAAAAGTGCTTGGTTTTTTTTTTGGAGGGGGGGGAAGGGTGAAGGCTTCGTTGCGAGCATAACCGCGAGCGCGTAGCAACGGCTAAAAAGGGTATGTTTTTTTTGCATCCCTTTGGGGAGACAAAGGGGAAGCATTAGGTATAAAGGGCGCTGTTGGTTTTGGAAAAAAAGATCTGAGGGAGGAAGCCCCTTGAGAATGATTTTATGCCGGAAAGGGGATGGAGACAGGTAGACTGAAGGGAACTTGACGGGGGGAGGAAATGTTGATAAATTTCAATAAACATAAAGCTCCTCCTGATTTTTTGGTCCACAATAGAAAAATTTCATCATGAACCTTTTTCCAGAAGCACTTCGACGTGAGGGGGCTCCAAGTGAGCACTGCCCTAACACCCCATAAAGATGTTTGCCACGGGGGGGCCATAGGGGTTCCCATTGTGCCCCAAATTCTTTTTTATAGATGTGTCCCAAAGGGAACACGTTTTTTGAAAAATGTGCTCACCACTTCAGGACTCCTCATTGGGGGTTTTTGTCTGCAGAGGGGACGTAAAAAGTACCTGAGGGTTTCCATGTCTCCATGGGGATTTTTTCGTAAGAGGCCAACAACATCAAGGGGTAACGAGCAAGTGCCACTGTTTGAAAGGCCCATGAGCCGTATTCCAGCACTTAGCTTTTTTTAACATATGATTTTGTCTTTGACGTGACTTGGGAGGGTGTTACGATATCCGAACCCCAGAATCAACCAGTTTTGAGAGTTTCAGTTGGGCCATTACTCCCGACACGTTTGGGGCCCTGGGGGATTCCAGAGTCTTGTGTTTTTTTGGCAGGGGGTAGAACTATGAGCCTGCATGCCTTTAGCCCACTAGCGCCCATTGCTTGGTGTTGTCATCAATGTCCCCGTCGCTGGGGAGATTTTTTCTCCCAAACCTTTGAAATCTCTGCTATTTGGGATGGAGGATCATTTGGAGCGCTTTAAGCAACTGGTTGTTTAGAACTTTTGGCCTCAGTGATGATTTTTTCGTGTCCTGACAACAACAGCACCACCTTGCACTCGCTGATCTGATGTTCCTGCGAGGCTAGCTGCGTAGCTGTTGAGGCGCTCGTAATTTTGCCTCGGGTTTCCCTCTGGTGCCAAACTGCGGTATTTCAGCAGGTTTTTTAGGGTGGACAGACGATCCAAGCCGTCTCTTTGACGGGGCTGGGACCCGTCTTCTTATAAAATTGGTCAGACTGTCTTCTTCTCTGCAAAGAGCTCTCTAGTCTAACTTTTTCCCGGGACCCCTTTCCCCGACGTCTATTTTTTAGTTGGTTTTGGGCCCGTTCGAGGGGGGTTGGGCAAATTTGGTCCTAAGGGAAAACTTTTATTCTGTCCCCGGGGTCGTCATATTTGACAAAATTACCCCCTTTGGAGGGGGATTCTGGTTTTAAAACGTTTTTCCTGTGTGTGGTTAGATCTTCGCGTTTGAATCTTCACTTTGCGTTTGGGCACTGTTTGTCCTCAATTGCATTTGTGAGATCTTTTCCCAGTTTCTTTTTCTTCTTTTTGAGAATTCTTTTTGAAATGTTACCGACGATTTTTTGTTTTTTGTAGAGTGCTCAAATTTACTGTAGTTTGTAGTTTGGAAAACGTACATTTACCGCTGGGAATCAGACCTACTTTTGATAGGGGTTCTTGGGAGGGAATTCCCAAAACTGCAGAATGTTCACATTAGGCGGTATGGTGTTTTGTGGGGGTACAAGGGATTCTACTTGGGGAAGGCGTCTTTTGCAAACCTTTAAAATCATTCCTTTAGGTATTTTTTTGCGATTGACACTCATTCAGAAATTTGACATGGGTGCGTAAAAACAGCTTTCTCCAACAGCCTGATGCTTTAGAATGGGGGGGCCATAACCTGGGTTCCCGGAAGGATCAAGGAATCAACGTTGATGAAAGAAAACAGTGTTATGGGCCACAGAAAAAAGCTGATTTAAAAAAACTTACAGCCGGACGAAAACGATGCATGCCTTTTTTCATAAATATACGAGTCACAATTTAAGTAAAAAGGCAAACAAAAAAAAATAAACAAAAATAATCCTATTTTCGAGCGGCGCCTTTTTCGGGCGACAGACTGGTATCACGCAAAATGGAGTGACCATCAGTCGAGCAAAAGAAAACTTGCCTGACGTAATGTCAAACCAAAGCAAAGCTACCAACCACCTGGGTTTTTTTATTTGTCACTCCCCCCCCCCCCCCCAATAACTAACACCCCCCCCCCCCCTCCCTCTTTCTCCTCTCGTCCTCTCTCTGTTTCCTCTCTCCCCCCTCCTCCTCTCCTCCTCCCCCTCACCTTCCTCTCTCCCCCTCCTTTTCCTCCTCACCCTCTCTCTCACTCAGGTTTTCACTTTGTAGTTGTACCGAGGGAACAACTAGTCACAACAAATGCAAGGGAACTCGGGGCGGTCACTAATATTGTCATGTGGTTTTTAGGCCTTTTGGGGGCTTTTTTTGTGTTTTTCAACCAGAATTTTTCCCTAGGCCTATAAATTTTAAATATTAATTTTGTATTAAAGGGGGGGGGGGGGGGGGGGGGGGGGGAAAACCTTTAACGGTGTCCAACCCATCAATTCCACTCTCAGTTTTTCTGAGCACATTTCTTTGCAACTTAAATTCTCGCTGCTAATAATATCCCGTGGGCTTAACCGCCTCACGAAATTGTCGGGAAACTATTTGACGGGATAAAAAGGGGTTTAGGACGTTACAGGGGAAAATGGAGAGCACAGAAGTAAACGAAGTTTCTGCGGTGCCAAATGACCGCAACAAAGAAAATAGATATCGTCCAATAATTGGGTCCTTTAGTAAGGGAAAAAAAGAGGATGCGCACATGTTTTTTGTAGTTTGTGTCTGTCTTTGTGTCTTTACACACCATAATCTGCACCCGCCCGCTTTAAACTCAAGTCAACTAAGGAGGCAGAATATGAACTTACTTGATTACAAAATGAAGGGGGAAAAAAATTTATGCATATAACCCAAACTGATAATGTTCCGTCAGTCTCGACCCTTTATTATTTATCTTTATATCAAAAAAACCCAAAAACCTATCACCAGGCCTCTCTTTATCATTTTTTAGATTTTAAAAAACAAACCCAAAAAACAGAGGTTTTGGGGTCAGACTTTATCAAGCGGTTTGGGGGTTGCACGTTTTTTTACAAAATTTGTACCGTCGGACAGACTGGGCATTCCATAGGGAAAATGCTTCTGTATGTGTTCTTTGTTCCCCCTTTTTAACCCCTGGTAATTGTTTTAAACATCGCTTGTACGTAATGGAGTTTTACGTGTAAACATTCCAAACAACACGCATTTCACACTTTTTTCATTCTTTAATTATTTTATATATATAAAAAAAGATTGCATCATGTTGATTTCCATTGTGGTGAGGTATATCATCCAGTTCTCCATGTTTAAGATTGCTTCCCTTTTACAACCCATTGTGGTGTTCTTCTTTGTTCTTTTAAGTTTTCTGTGGGTGTTTCTCATTGTCACGACGACGTTCAGGAACGATGCCTTTTTCCTTCATCTCTTGTTTTCGCCTGCACCACAGCTGGTGGAGAGTTGATTGATACTGAGAACTCTGCTTCACATAGATCAGAAAATTGATGGAGGAATTACATAATTCAAACACTGCAACGAGAGCAAGTGAGACCCTGTATATATTGCACAAATACCCTGAGCTCTGAAAACCCGGCAAGGTACTGAAGAGCAACACTCTGGTTACAGATGGAATCGTGCAGATAACGAAGACACAGCACACTGTTACCAGCATCCGAGTCATCGACATTTCCTGTTTCTCCACTGACGTCATGTTAGACACTGCCCCGCGACGCCAGGTGGCGGTAACTTTGAGGCGAATGATAATGGCAGCAGTGCAGATGACGACAGCGATGAGGGAGATGCAGGGGAGAACCACAGAAACCAGGAGTTGATAATTAATGAAAATGATTGTTCTGTGCCGCAGGTAGAAAGGTCTGAGTCTGTTGATGTAGGTGGAGATGTTGGTGACAGGATCAGTGACTTGAACTGTCTGGTATTTTATCAGGAGGACGATGTGCTTTACTGCCAAAATGTACACAGCTATCACCACTATCAGCATAACCATGTATCTGCAGAACAGCATAACATAATTTGCATGAAATTTACAATATGGTAATCATTGTCGTTTGCAGAAATTAGGGTGGTGTCAGAAGTATTAGTAAAGGAGTTTTACTTTTTCAACGTTCAGCTGGGGAAAGGAAACACTATTGATGTCATTCATAATGTACAGCATATTTATATAGAACCGAAATCTCTTAATGGCTCATTGAGTAAAATTGTTTTACTACCTTTGCAATTGATCAGTTGAGCAAGGAAGAACTTTTTAAGTCATTTACGAAGTGCAGTATATTTCATTAAGAACAAATATCTTAATGCCGCAAAGTCTTTTTGTTTAATTTACTTCATTAACCAATGCAAGCACACACACACACACACACACACACACACACACACACACACACACACACACACACACACACACACACACACACACACACACACACACACACACACACACATGAGCAAGCATGTACGCACTCATGGACGCACGCACACACACACACATACACACACACACACACACACACACACACACACACACACACACACACACACACACACACACACACACACACACACCAAAGTCCATATCTTCTCTTACTAAAAGTCTGCATTGAATCATTTTCAAAATAATCCTATTTGTTTTGATTTGGCGTTTTGAATCATACCTTTGTTTCTAGCCTGTAAAGTTGACCATTACACAATGATCACATTGTTTGGTATTCGAACACTTCTCTTTAATATACAATTACTAGAACTTATTCGAATTTTGTCCCATATAATGGTGGTTATTTAAATAAAATCGTTTTGTGAATTCAAACGTTATCATTGACATTACAAAGAAACAGATGAATGCAGATGGAGAGAGAGAGAGAGAGAGAGAGAGAGAGAGAGAGAGAGAGAGAGAGAGAGAGAGAGAGAAGAGAGAGAGAGAGATTGGGGTGTTAAGGGTTATTTGCAAACGATATTTTGTCTTACTGTAACTCTTAGTTTATGGATTTGTACTAGATATACCAGTGTTCGATACGATCTTGGATGGCACAGATTGTCACTGAACTGTCTTTTGATTATCTCTCTTCTTAGGTACGCGGTAATCCTACCATCATCCCTACTAACTGTTGCATTTGCAGGCTGTGTACCCCATCCGTTGTTAGTAACAGGCTGTTCTCAGGAGAAAAAAAAAGAAATCGTTCCTTAGTGACAACTCATGAAGTAATTCCAGACAGAGTAGTTTAATGCTACTCACAGGTTTCCCCCACATGTCGAATTGGCATTTACCTTAGATCTGTTGCACCAGCAATGATTTCATTTTGCAACTATGCCTCCATACACTCAGTCTGACTGAATGAAGTGGATCTGTTTGCATTGCCATTATTTAGATTCGTTTCCAGATTTTTTTGGGTTAGGGTTAGGGTAGTGTTAAGGCTATGCGATTGCTTGCCCGTACATTTCACTATTAGAACACATTTCTACACTGCAGCAATGTATTAAGCATTCTGTTGGCAACCACAGTCGAGCTTTAGAAACCTGCAAAGTTACAATGTGATTAATTTTTCACACAACATGAATCCAACCCATTGCACTTTCTCTTCCTTTTTGCTACTGATAATGCTAACCTACATAAACATTATGATTCTATTATATCCAGACTATTACTTACATTCCTATAGTATTGGACTGCATCTTAGACACATATTCTGTTTTATTTTGTCACGCACCCAGTGACACATAATCCATTTCTCAGCATAACATTTCTCTTTGACATCCTCGAATACATATTTCATAGTCCAGCACCAAGAATTTATCTCAGGTACCCTCTAGCTTATAATTATCACCTCGTACGTTTCCTTGATGTCCTATCATGTAGTGTAGAGTCTAGCGGTAAGCAGTTCTACAATACGCATTTTCAACTGCAATTCATTCTCTAGCACCACATACTTGTTTGCATGTCCTCTCACACACAGCCCCATTTGCGTCTAGAAACCTATGGATGAAATGCTGAACATTCAACTTATTATTGCGCCTATTGTTCAGATTATAAACAAACTCACATACTTTGTTTTGAAGAACTTGGCAGCCTTCAAAGGACTTAGCACACAGAGACACCTTTCCAGAGCTATCAAGGCTGTAATGACGTTGGAAATTCCAAGGAAAGAATGGCGACTGGTGACAACAAAGTAGAACTTCTTCCAGAAGTTGCCTGCCATTGTATCCACGAAACTGATTATGGTGTAGGACTTTGCAATCATGGTGACTAGGAGGAAGCCTGTATCTGACACAGCTAAACTGACAAAACAAAAATAGTCACATAATAACTGTTAATAAACAATGTGATGCATCTGTCCTTAACAGAAGAAAGGAAGAAACAAAATCTAGGTTACAGTACTCCTTCCTCCAACACACAAAAATGAGAGTTCCAAATTGCAGTGTCTCACGTGAACAGAAAGACAGTAAAGTTGAAATGTATGTCACTTCTAACGTGAAAATGAAACCGTGCACAGTTATCAATTGAAATGTTATTTATGTCAACAAAAACAGCCAAACTTATCCAAAGTTAAAACTCTGCTAGCCTTACATGAACCAATACAGACACAGAATGATCAAGTATAGAATATCTTTCTTAAACCAGTACCTCAAGAAAGTCAAAAATGTAGAAAATGTACCTAAGTTAAAACGTATCCAAGGTCAGGATCTGCAAATGGCCTACATAGAGCAAGCAAACATGTACAGTGACAGAGTGCAACATCTTTCATCAGAACGAAAACATTTCCACCATTTTAAAATCTAGAATTCATTACGTTATCAACACACGCACATTCAACAAATTGTATTGATTTCCCCATATCAAACACATGCAAAACCTCTTGTCTAAAGAAATATGTAAAGTAATACCTTTTCCTTGAACAAAGCAAAGTTATAAACACATCCTAATGAACTGATGCATCCAATGATATAAACTGCAATGCTTTTAAACAATCTTGCAGCAACGTTGTTGACTGCTACATTATTTATTTGAGAATACGTAATAACAAACTGAAAATCGGAACATTACGTATCTGACGACATACGATAGTATAGCATCTAATGAGAGCCACAACCCTCTAGCTCAAAATATTTATTTGAAGGAAACACAAACTGCAATATTCGCATCATTCAAAAAAAAAAAGGTCTTGTGCATTAAGATTGACGACTTTCATAAGACGAATGTCTATCTATCTATCTATCTATCTATCTATCTATCTATCTATCTATCTATCTATCTATCTATCTGTAAAACTCTGTGTGTGAGTGTGTGTGTGTGTGTGTGTGTGTGTGTGTATGTGTGTGTGTGTGTGTGTGTGTGTGTGTGTGTGTGTGTGTGTGTGTGTGTGTGTGTATGTATGTGTGTGTGTGTGTGTGTGTGTGTGTGTGTGTGTGTGTGTGTGTGTGTGTGTGTGTGTGTGCGTACAGGCACGCGCGCATGTGTGTATGTGTCCGTACGTGCGTACGTGCGTGCATGTATGCATGCATGCATGTATGTGTGTGTGTGTGTGTGTGTGTGTGTGTGTGTGTGTGTGTGTGTGTGTGTGTGAGCGCGCGCGTGTGTGTGTGTGTGTGTGTGTGTGGTGTGTGTGTGTGTGTGTGTGTGTGTGTGTGTGTGTGTGTGTGTGTGTGTGTGTGTGTGTGTTTGAGATACTTTTTGTTTATTCTCTTAATAGAATGATCGTTTTTTTCTGCATTCATATTGTGTTCAAAATAAATGAA
>CM031609.1:95433097-95443211 GCA_018398815.1 Conus ventricosus
TCCTTGGGTTATCACAGGGGATGAACGAAGGTAAAGGCAGAGTAGAGGAATTGCCTGTGGTGAAGTTGTTCTGGTTCATGTCCAGTGTGGAATTAACATAATGTTTATCACGCATGTTTGATTGTTGTTGAAGCATTAGTGGCACATTGGTCTGTTTAATGTTTATCACAACCCCCAAGATGTATTCTTTGTTATAAAGGTATCGCCATTCTTTATAGAGAATGGGTTGCAGCTGGCGTCACTGGTCATGAAAATGATTTAAAAGGGAAAAAACTGTTAAACGTATCTATCAATGAATTGCACTATGTGTATTGAAAATGTTAAAGCAAAATAAGCATAACATGAATGACCATTGTCTTGGATTCACTTTAATGGTCATGTTTGCAGTGACTAAAACGCTGATATAAACATTCGTGTTGCATCCGAGTTTAGTTCTCTTACTTAAAACTGCCTTTATACAGAACTGACCAAAATACTGCCTTAGGTTTACAAAACTGGTCAAAGTACCATCTATAACACAAAGCAGATCGATTTCAAGAAGCACTGTACAATGCTAAATCTAACACATCATCAAAATGGGAAATACAAGCTAGCGGAACATTTTGTTCAGCATTCTGTATGCAAAATAGGAGTGATGAGTATGGATTCGGGGGTTTAGGGAGGAGAGAGGAACTGCAGCCGACCGTAGTAACTGAGAACGGCAGTGAACTACAGGCAACAAGAACCGGATATCACTGGTCACTTGTTCCATTACTTCGTGGTACACTGGACTGCAAACATTTGACGTTTTGGGCAACCAGATACTATCGATTTATGGCTCAAAACTCTTCAAAGATCATGTTGTTTAATAACTCGTTTTAAACAGTTAATGTGAAGAGGATCGAGACATTGCAAGGTTGTGTGTGTGTGGTGTGTGTGTGTGTGTGTGTGTGTGTGTGTGTGTGTGTGTGTGTGTGTGTGTGTGTGTGTGTGTGTGGGAAGGGTGTGGGTGTGGGTTTGTGTGCGAGCACGCGCGCGCGCGTGTGTGCGACCTAGTTCACGTTATTAGTTTTGATTCAACCAACTTACTATCTTTCTGAAACACACAGTAAGGGCAAGTAGGGGCTGTTTATAAATCCACCACCTCCACTGTTTTTAAGGGCTTAACCTCAAAGCAAATGCCACAGAACTGATTTCTCAAAGTGCTGGACAGGACCAGTGCTTTCAACCCTCAGCAAACTGCGTCACAACCAGATTGAAGCCTAACGTCATTATCCTAATCAGACTTTGTACCATCCGAGCCAACATACTGCATGGAGCAGTAAATACCGGGTCATTGTAATGCAGCCGTCCCAACTGCCACCGCACTGTCACTGTGGTGCTCAGTCACCTCTGATATGATTCAGGTCACCACCAACAAAGCCTTCTGCAGCTAACAGTCATTTCGTCCTTTTTGGAGCCAGTAGAATTATGATCCACGTATACATGATATTCACTGCATCCATCCACTTCCGTTCAGCCTTCAACAATTCCCTTGATGGTTCGCTCTCTCGCTCTCTCTCTCTCTCTCTCTCTCTCTCTCTCTCTCTCTCTCTCTCTCTCTCTCTCTCTCTCTCTGTACATATATATATATATATATATATAATTATATATATATATATATATATACATATATATATACATATATATATATATATATATATATATATATATATATATATATATATATATATATATATATATATATATATATATGAATATAACCAAAGAGCCTAAAATGATTTTAAAAGTGCTCGACCCCTTGGGGAGCAACATTTGTCAATGATGTTAAAAAGGAAGGTTAAATCTCAAGGTTAAAACTCGACAAATTTGTTTCTAGCGGCGTTGCGCTGTCATCAGGATGGTTTTTGTTTGCCCACCGCCGATGTTATATAGCGTGTGGGCTCACGTTTGCGGTTGTTTGCACGTGCGGGTTGGCTGCACGTGTTTTTTGGGGCTTTCAGGTTTTTGTTTTGGATGTGTTCACTAACTACGATTTCCATTTATGCCTGCAGTTGTTTACTATTTCTGTTTTGGTGTTTAAAGTTGCTAAGTGTGGTTTGCATAGTATTAACCATTTTTCAGTTAAACATAGGTTGCACCTTTTTGAAACATTGCTGTATGGTGATGCTCTTTTTATGATTTTCCAGGATATATTGTAGCTTGTTTTTGCGTCTTTAAGTTTCCAGATATATTTGCTCAGTTCTGTTTGGTTTTTATATTTTTCTTTATTGAATGACTGTTTGTGGTTTGCATATCTGGTTTTGAAGTGGTTTTCAGTGATCCCTATGTATGTTTCTTTTTCATTTTCTGATGTTACAGTAGCCTGGTATACAATGTTGTTGTGGAGACATTTATTGTTTAGTGGGCACTGCTCCTTGCAATTGCACGAGAAAGGAGCAGTGCCCACTAAACAATAAATGTCTCCACAACAACATTGTATACCAGGCTACTGTAACATCAGAAAATGAAAAAGAAACATACATAGGGATCACTGAAAACCACTTCAAAACCAGATATGCAAACCACAAACAGTCATTCAATAAAGAAAAATATAAAAACCAAACAGAACTGAGCAAATATATCTGGAAACTTAAAGACGCAAAAACAAGCTACAATATATCCTGGAAAATCATAAAAAGAGCATCACCATACAGCAATGTTTCAAAAAGGTGCAACCTATGTTTAACTGAAAAATGGTTAATACTATGCAAACCACACTTAGCAACTTTAAACACCAAAACAGAAATAGTAAACAACTGCAGGCATAAATGGAAATCGTTGTTAGTGAACACATCCAAAACAAAAACCTGAAAGCCCCAAAAAACACGTGCAGCCAACCCGCACGTGCAAACAACAGCAAACGTGAGCCCACACGCTATATAACATCGGCGGTGGGCAAACAAAAACCATCCTGATGACAGCGCAACGCCGCTAGAAACAAATTTGTCGAGTTTTAACCTTGAGTTTTAACCTTCCTTTTTAACATCATTGACATATATATATATATATATATATTATATATATATATATATATATATATATATTATATATATATATATATATATATATATATATATATATAATTAGAGTTAAAAGCCACTCAGAATGATAAAAATGCTCAACCAAGTAGGGAGCGACATACCAGTTTAAAATAGAATTTTAAAATGGAAAAACTAAAACCAACAAATTTGCTTCGAGCCGGCGCTCTCGTCAGGGTGTATACAATTTGGGCACGCCACCGGTTTTATATGGTGTGGTGTATGGGCGCCTGAGCTCTGCGTGTGTGGCACGTGGCCTGCAGATTTTTTTTTATCTTTTCTGGGGCACGTTCAGTGGGGGCGTGCTAGGGAATGGTGCATTGACAAGGATTTCCATTTATGCCTGCAATTGTTTATCATTTCTACTTTAGAGTTCAGAGATGCTAGATGGGGTTTACATAATATCAGCCACTTTTCTTTAGTACACAAGTTGCATTTTTTAGAAATGTTGTTGTATGGTGTTGCTCTTTTTATAATTGTCCATGATATGTTGTAATCTATTTTCTTATCTTTAAGCTTCCAAATATATTTGCTTAGTTCTGTTTGGTTTTTATATTTTTCATTTTAGAAGGACTGTTTATGGTTTGCATATCTGGTTTTAAAATGGTTTGCCGTGATCCCTATGTATGTTTCTTTATCACTGTCTGTTGTTACCGTAGCTTGGTACACAATATTGTTGTAGAGACATTTATCATTCAGTGGGCACTGGTCTTTTTTGTGCAGTTACAAGATATCCTTTCATCACCCTTTTTGGCTGTGTTGTTTTTGGTTTTATTGGAAAAATCAATTATATTTTTAAGGTTGGGCATACACGAGTATGATAGCTTGATGGTATTTTTGTTGAATATTTTAGATAGTACATGTTCTTTTGGAAATGATGTTTTAAGGATTTTGAGGAATTCTTTTCCTACGTTAGTTTTTGTTCTTCCATCATATGGAGGGTTATACCATATAATTTTTCTTTTCCTGTTTTTCCTGTTGCTGTTCATGTTGTTATCTGGGTTATATTGTAATTTGTAGTTGTAGCCACTTTTTTCAGCGCCTCTTGGTATTCAGCTGCTGCATTGTTAAATTCTTTCTCATTGCATGACAGTTTGGATAATCTTTTGTTTATACTATCAGATATGGTTTTTAAAATGGAGGTGATGTTACTGTGATGTCTACTGACAAGTGTATCATTAGGTTTTTTTATATGTTTGTATGTATGATCCTTAAGGTCTATGTTAGTCTAAATAATTTACTGTTTTTTTGTTGGCTTCTACTGTGATTTTAGGTTATAGCTTGAAAATTTGAAATAAGTAAATGTCATGACACCACAACACACCACACACCCACCACAACACACACAACACACACTTCATATTTCTGTTTTTAAACTTTTGTTGATTTGTCTAAAAGGAAGGGGGCTGGAATAGCTCAGTGATAGAGCGCTGGATTCATGATCTGTCGGTTCGAATCCCACGGCCGTTTCGGTACAGATGGATTTTGCCCTCGGATCAGATTGGTTTGACCCATTTTCCAATCGAATGAGACTAATAACGAGTCGTGTGAACGCACCCATGACATCTTGCACACACAAAGAATCCCATCACCACTTTCGAAGAAGCCAATTGTAGTTCGGGGGCGCCAGGAAAGGTTTGTTTTCATCCTTCATGCTTTGGAGTGTCAGCGTGTGAAAATTGTTTTGAATCACGGCATGTTGGGCCCATTGTCGCACTTGCAACAGCTAAAGACATAAAACTTGACGTGTATCACCGTGTGTACAAGAATTTGTGTTAAACCACAGGCGGACGCTTTGCAAGCCTTAAGTTTACCCATGAATTTTCTTTCCGTGACCGATTCATCTCGAATTCACGCGTCCCGACAAGAATATGAAGAAGGCGCCAGCGCACTCAAAGAAAATTAAACCGTGCAGTTTGGTGTACACCACGTGCAGGTACTTGCTGTCAATTTACAGTGTACATGCTTCCAGTGGACATGTTAATGCTGTGCCACATGACAGTGTTACATGCGGCGCACATGAATGTTAACATGCTGTGCAATGGACGTGTTACATGCTGTGCCAATGACAGTGTTACATGCTGTGCCAGTGACAGTGTTACATGCTGTGCCAATGACAGTGTTACATGCTGTGCCAATGACAGTGTTACATGCTGTGCCAGTGACAGTGTTACATGCTGTGCCAAGTGACAGTGTTACATGCTGTGCCAGTGACAGTGTTACATGCTGTGCCAATGACAGTGTTACATGCTGTGCCAGTGACAGTGTTACATGCTGTGCCAGACAGTGTTACATGCTGTGCCAATGACAGTGTTACATGCTGTGCCAATGACAGTGTTACATGCTGTGCCAGTGACAGTGTTACATGCTGTGCCATGACAGTGTTACATGCTGTGCCAATGACAGTGTTACATGCTGTGCCAGTGACAGTGTTACATGCTGTGCCATGACAGTGTTACATGCTGTGCCAGTGACAGTGTTACATGCTGTGCCAATGACAGTGTTACATGCTGTGCCAATGACAGTGTTACATGCTGTGCCAGTGACAGTGTTACATGCTGTGCCAGTGACAGTGTTACATGCTGTGCCAGTGACAGTGTTACATGCTGTGCCAATGACAGTGTTACATGCATGTTGCCATGACAGTGTTACATGCTGTGCCAATGACAGTGTTACATGCTGTGCCAGTGACAGTGTTACATGCTGTGCCAATGACAGTGTTACATGCTGTGCCAGTGACAGTGTTACATGCTGTGCCAATGACAGTGTTACATGCTGTGCCAATGACAGTGTTACATGCTGTGCCAGTGACAGTGTTACATGCTGTGCCAGTGACAGTGTTACATGCTGTTGCCTGTGACAGTGTTACATGCTGTGCCAGTGACAGTGTTACATGCTGTGCCAGTGACAGTGTTACATGCTGTGCCAGTGACAGTTGTTACATGCTGTGCCACGTGACAGTGTTTACATGCTGTGCCAGTGACAGTGTTACATGCTTTTGCCAGTGACATGTGTGTACATGCTGTGTCCAATGACAGTGTTACATGCTGTGCCAATGACAGTGTTACATGCTGTGCCAATGACAGTGTTACATGCTGTGCCAATGACAGTGTTACATGCTGTGCCAATGACAGTGTCGGCAGCACAGGCACCAAGTGTCTTGGTTTCACCTCTGCAGGTTACATGCTGTGCCAATGACAGTGTCGGCAGCACAGGCACCAAGTGTCTTGGTTTCACCTCTGCAGGTTACATGCTGTGCCAATGACAGTGTCGGCAGCACAGGCACCAAGTGTCCCTGTTCCCAAGCCAGCTGACAGGGTCTATTATTAATGATGACCTGACTTGTCAGAGAGCCCAGCTGGCAGCCAGAGCCCATAAAATGAAAGGCGAGAGGAAGCTGCAAGACACGTGGGTTTACGACGGGGCAATCTTTGTCAAATGTAGAAACCTGACCAGCAAAATGACTTCCGATCGTCCGCAGGAATCGCTACTCTAGGCTTCTGCAGCACGACTCGCTTTTCTAGGTTGAAGGGAGCATCTTCAACCCTCTTTAACCTTCTTCCCCCCCCCCCCCCCCCCCCCGACCTCCACCCCCCCCCCCCCCCCCCCCCCCACTCTGTGTGCTTCTCCTGTCTTTTACTTTCTTTGCCTCCCACACATACTCTGATCAGAACTCACGGCCTTCGTCTCAACGGAAATTGATAACAAGACAGCAAGAACAACATGACAACAACAACGCAGAACTTAGGGAGAACGTAAGGGAAATTATGAGAATTGTCTAATTGCTATCTAGGTTCTGTAAACCATTATCTATAACAGATACATTTGTGATTCAATTTGTCAGGTGCCTATGGGTTGTCACCTCTCAATGTCTTGCAGTGTATTATCGAGCGGGCGGTGGCGCAATCGACTGAGCTCCACGTGCTCAACTTATAACAACAACAAGAGAGAGAGAGAGAGAGAGAGATAGTCCCCCAATTTCTTCAATCTAAGACATAAGAGCAAGCTTTGTTTATAATTTGTGTGCGTATATATATATATATATATATATATATATATATATATATATATATATATATATATATATGTTAAAATAGGTTTTTTAAAATAGAATCTACAAATTTGTTTCGAGCGCGTTGCGCTGTCATCAGGATGGTTCTTGGTTTGCCCACCGCCGATGTTATATAGCATGTGGGCTCCCGTTTGCGGTTGTTTGCACGTGCGGGTTGGCTGCACGTGTTTTGGGGGGGCTTTCAGGTTTTTGTTTTGGGTGTATTTACTAACAACGATTTCCATTTATGCCTGCAGTTGTTTACTATTTCTGTTTTGGTGTTTAAAGTTGCTAAGTGTGGTTTGCATAGTATTAACCATTTTTCAGTTAAACATAGGTTGCACCTTTTTGAAACATTGCTGTATGGTGGTGCTCTTTTTATGATTTTCCAGGATATATTGAAGCTTGTTTTTGCGTCTTTAAGTTTCCAGATATATTTGCTCAGTTCTGTTTGGTTTTTATATTTTTCTTTATTAAATGACTGTGGTTTGCATATCTGGTTTTGAAGTGGTTTTCAGTGATCCCTATGTATGTTTCTTTTTCATTTTCTGATGTCACAGTGTCTTGGTATACAATGTTGTTGTGAAAGCATTTATTGCTCAGGGGGCACTGCTCTTTTTTGATGCAATTGCAAGATTTCCTTTCTTCACCCTTCTTTGCTGTGTTGGTTTTCATTTTATTAGATGCGTCAATTAGATTTTTGAGGTTGGGCATGCATGAATACGATAGTTTGACGGTGTTTTTTGTTGAATATTTTATATAGTTTGTGTTCTTTTTGGAACAAGGTTGTTAAAATTTTAAAGAATTCTTTTCCTATGTTTGTTTTGAGTTTTCCGTCGTATGGTGGGTTGTACCATGTGATTTTTCTTTTCCTGTTTTTCTTATTTCTATTTGTGTTATTGTCTGGATTGTATTGTAGTTTGTAGTTGTACCCACTTTTTGCAGTGCTTCTTGATATTCTACTGCTGCATTGTTGAATACTCTTTCATTGCATGACAGGTTTGATAGTCTCTGATTTATGCCATTGGGTATGGCTTTTAATACAGATGGTGGGTGGTTGCTTTTGATATTTACATAGATAGGTGTGCCATTGGGCTTCTTGTATGGTTTATATATGTAGTTGATGAGATCAAGTGTTATGTCTAGGTAGTTTACTACCTTTTTGTTTGCTTCAATGGTGATTTTTAAGTTGTGGTTTTGGAAGATTTTACATAATTCTTTTTTCTTATTTTCAATGGTTCTTGGGTTGTTGGTTAGTGCAGCAAGGCCGTCGTCTCTGTATAATCCAACTTGTTTTCCGAGTTGTTTCTTGATGTTGGATAGCATAAATAGTCCGACCAGTTCGCATGTTTCTGCACCGTCATATGATCCCATGGTTACATCAAATGTTGAGTTTCTGTTCGTTTTCTTGATCCAGGTTTCATTTTTGCTGTACAGTAGCGTTTTCTTGGTGTGGAATATGATTTCCATTTCTGACCCTGTTATGTCTGTATGGTTACGAGCAAATTTCAGAGCTTTGGTGAGCAGTTCCTCATCTATGGATAGGTAAAAATCTACAATGTCGAATGTGATGAATACCGTGTTGCTTTGTTTATAACACTCAAGGACCACAAGCCTAACTTTCACAACAACCCAACATGTAGACTAATAAACCCATCTAAATCTGAACTAGGCAAAATAAGTAAGAAAATCCTAGAAAAAACAATAAAGAACGTAAAATCAAACTCTGAATACAACCTATGGAAGAACACAAATGAAGTTATTCAATGGTTCAAAACACCTGATAAACAAAACACAAGCCATTTTCCTTGACATCTCCAAAGCTTTTGATCGTGTCAGCCACAAAGGTCGCCTGCATAAAATGAAAGCGATCGCATATGAATGGTTCACTGATTACTTATTCAATAGTACTCAAGCAGTCACCTGCACGCACGCACGCACGCACGCACGCACGCACGCACGCACGCACGCACGCACACACACACACACACACACACACACACACACACACACACACACACACACACACACACACACACACACACACACACACACACTGTCGCGCTAACAAAGTTACACAAATTAGTGAAAGAAAAAAAGCGTCACGCCTATGACGTAAAGAGTAACTTTTGTAGACCACATTAGAATTATATACTCATTCTGTATGCTTACGCATCAAAAAAATAGTTTCATTGTTTTGGAGAACTCCATGTTCAAATAATATAACCCGGTGTGATATAGCATACTTATACATTAATTAAGCAAAATAATCTAGTGATTGTTCTATTATTCAATCTACCAAGTGTTGTATAAAACAACAGCCAACCAGTGAGTGGACGGCGGAATGATTTCATAACGGATAAGCTCAGAAGAGCAAGAAGCAGGCAGGCAAGACTAGGAGAAGATTGCAGTCGAAGAAACAGAGTGTCTGAAGAGGAAAGGCGTGCCCACCCGTATGAGAGAAGTTCTGGAAGAGGCCGCCCGGTACTTGAACGCCAAGACACACGGCGGGCGAGATCCTCAGATAGTTGACCCAACGACCGCAACAGGATCGTCGTCAGTGTTTGGCAAACAAGGGTTGTGCTACGGTAGATACACTCATTTCATTCACATAATACCTCGATCATATCATTATTCTAGTTTTAACTCATCGAGCACACTATCAAATCCGTTTGTGCAAGCCGTATGGTTACGCCGCATCTATCTATAACATAATATACGACTCAATTTCTATTCCGAGTTCCGATATATTTTAATCACTTATGGTCCAGTATAACATAGTTTCACCATGATCGATTCATTGCCGGGGTAGACTAGATGATCGACATCCTCATCTATCGATCACCTCATCAGTACCAGAGAACAGGAAAACACCGATTCTAACTCACCCTAGCCCCTCACTAGGTTCGGGGCTAGGGCGACCTAGAATCGGCGTTTTCTGTCTTGACAATAACTCAATGACCAAAAATAACGATTAACACGTACCAGATTTTAGTTTTGCTTA
>CM031609.1:95444211-95459211 GCA_018398815.1 Conus ventricosus
CGATTCGTCAAACTACCCCAGCATTAGTTGCAAAAAGAGCAGTTCTAAACATAAAGAATACAGACGACAACAAATGTTTTATGTGTGTGTTCTCGCAAGGCTGCATCACGCCCGCAAAAACGCAGAAAGAGTGTCTAACTATCACCCTTACATCAATGATCTTAACTTTAGTGGAATATCCTTTCCTGTTAGTGTAGATCAAATTGATCAGTTTGAAGAACAAAACAAACCAATAACTGTCAATATCTACACATGGGATGAGGAAACGAATCTACAGCCGATTAAAGTGTCCAAGAACAGTCCAACGATTGGCGAGCCAGACAAAAATCATGTTGACTTACTACTAATGTTTTCGCCAGCGGGGCTACCGCATTACACATTGATACGCACAATGAGTAGATTATTGGCCCATACTTCAAAAATTGGGCATAAACAAGAATTCTGTAGAAAATGTTTAACAAGAATGCCATCCATTCCAGCCGCGCTTGAACATAAGAAACATTGTATCGGCCCAGTTGACTGTAATACAGAACTAATTACGCCTCCAGAAGGCAGTAAAGTTAGTTTTAAGAACTGGAAACGGATGCAAAATTCTCCATACGTAGTTTACGCAGACTTCGAGTCGCTTATTGTTCCTTATGAAGGGCCAGCGCCACAAAAACTTTGAAAAACAGTCTTAATGAGTAATCATCAGATTTGTTCATTTGCCTTCATTATTGTTAGGTCGGATGGCGCTCATTCAGCACCAGAATTATATAGAGGACCAGATGCGGCTAGAAGATTTTTACAGCGCATGCAGCAAGTGCGTAATGATTGTTCTAATAATCTGAATTTATCTGAAATCATAATGGTGCCCGAAGACCAAGAACAGTATGCCTCAGCCACACATTGTTGGATTTGCGGTTTAGGCCTCTCATCAGACGCAGCGAATTCGAAAGTAAGAGACCATGATCACATTAGTGGAAAGTTCAGAGGAGCAGCGCACAGTAAATGCAATCTTCAACTAAAGTTTGATCCTAAGACATGGAAGCTGCCTATATTCTTTCATAACTTGCGAGGTTATGACTCCCACCTTATAATGAAAGCAGTGGACGATGCCTTCAGGGTGTCATGCATCGCACAGTCATCAGAAAAGTACATGTGTTTCACTTTAAATAACATGTCTTTTTATGACTCTATGCAACACATGATGGGTTCATTAGAGTCACTGGCTATGTCCTTAAAGTCCTGCCCAATAACGGAAGAATATTTTGACCCAACACTTGTTAGAAAGGGCGTTTACCCTTATGAATACATGAACAGTTGGGAAAGGTTTGATGAAGACACACTTCCACCTAAAGGCGCGTTCTTTTCTAGTCTTAGAGGAAAGGACATCAGTGATTCTGATTACCAGCATGCTCAAGATGCGTGGCAGAAGTTAGAGTGTAAAACGATGGGAGACTATCATGACTCCTACTTGATGGCTGATGTATGTTTGTTGGCGGATATTTTTGAAAATTATAGAAAGACCTGCATGAAACATTATAGCCTGGATCCCGCGCATTACATTTCTGCGCCTGGGATGAGTTGGGACGCTTTCTTAAAGTTTACTGGAGTACAGATTGATTTATTGTCAGATTTACCAATGATTCAGATGATTGAAAACGGATTGCGCGGAGGAATTAGTATGGTGTCGCATCATTACTGTAAAGCAAACAACAAATACTTGGGCGACTATGATCCGAGTAAAAGGTCTAACTATCTTATGTATTTAGATGCAAACAATCTGTATGGGTGGGCAATGGCGCAATCACTTCCATTACGTAACTTTAAAATGTACACAGGCGGTGATCCGAAAAATATTCAAAAAGCATTAAAGTGGTTGGGCAGTTTGACGCCGGGTCAACAGCGCGGATACATTCTAGAAGTTGACTTAGAATATCCTCATGAACTCCATGACCTGCATAATGACTATCCATTAGCAGCAGAAAGCCTAAAGATAAATCCAAGAGAGCCGCCTAAACTTGTGCCTAATCTTCGAGGCAAAAAAAAATTATGTCTGTCATTACAGACTTCTACAATTTTATTTAAGACATGGTTTGAAGTTGACAGCTGTTCATCGTATAATTGCTTTTGATCAAGAACAGTTCATGAAACCATACATCATGAAGAACACTGATCTCAGAACTAAATCCACAGATGCTTCGGAAAAAGACTTTTTCAAGCTGATGAACAACAGCTGTTTTGGAAAAACTATGGAGAATCCGCACAAGCGTAAAGATGCCAGATTAGTCACCAAAGAGAACGAAGCAATTAAGCTGACTTCAAAACCTAATTATCAGGACTTCAGAAGATTTCATGATTAGCTTTTTGGCATAATGATGAAAAAAAAGAAAGTCAAATTGGACAAACCCGTTTTTATTGGGTTTACTGTTTTAGAATTATCAAAGCTTTTGATGTTAGAATTTCTTTATGACTACTTTAAACCCTTGTATCCAGAGTCCAGAGTACTTTTACACAGATACAGATAGTTTTGTTATAGATATCCCTACTGAAGACATCTATAAAGACATGGAATTAGAAGTAGCTAAAGGGCATGCGGGATGGTATGACACATCCGATTACCCTAAAGATTCGCCTTTGCATTCAATTACTAACAAGAAGGTTTTAGGAAAGATGAAGGATGAATTATCTGGAAAGGTGATCAAGGAGTATGTGGGGTTAAGGTAAAAAATGTACAGTATTTCGAGCCAGGTGAAAACCATTAAGAAAGCAAAGGGAATATCCCGCAGTGTTGTGCAGTCGAGCATATCACATGACAACTACAAAGAAGCGTTGTTTGACAATAAGACTTTTCATCATGACAACGTAAACTGCGATCTAATCTACATGAGATCAACACAACTGTTGTAACAAAGAAGTCATTAGATAGAACAAACACAAAACGTGTGTTTGTTAATCCAGAGTTTTCATATGCAACTGGACATTATAGAACCGTAAATTAATTAAAGCGGAACTGTGTCTGGTGGGATTATCTGCAGTTCTTCTTTCACAAAAGATCTTTGAGGAGCTGGTTGTTTTGTTGTGTCAGTTTCTCGTAAATAATACCGGGCGGATTCATTTTTTACAATTCTTTTTATTTCATACGGATCAACACTCCAAACTGGATCGGTTGCCCTGATGCGAGTGTCCCTTCTGCTTCCCCGGAAAATAAAGGTACCTTACTTTCAATCCAAATGGTAATAGTTTGCTGGATGAAGACTCTCCTTCAGCAACATTTATTGTTTTTCTTTGATTGCTTGTACTGGTTTTAGCCCTTTAAATTCTTCATTATTCATTGCGCGCAGAACTGAAGGCAGTCTTCTAACCCATTCTGTGTTGCGAGAATTGTCAATCAGCTCTCTGTGATACTGGTAAGAAAAAAGTCTTTCGGCTAACTGTTTGTTAAAGTTTTCAACTAAAGCCTGTGATCTGTGAACTCCTGGGATGCCTCTTCTAATGGTAACTCTATGTTTTAACAATAATTGATTCACTTGGCTTTAAATTCTTTTCCATCATCAACTTGAATCATGCGAGGATAAGTTAGCGGGCCTCGTTGGTTATCAGTTGTATGGCAACAGCACAGCAGAAGCACTCTTTTGTGTTAATGGTTCCGCATCTTTGTATCTTGAAGCTATGTCAATAACTGTGAGTGCGTACTTAAATCTTTTTCGTCTAATCGCATCAGAGGGTAAATATAGAAGGTCCATTTGATGGGTGTCGTTCGGTATTGTATTCAAAGTGTGGTCTCTGTATTCGTCTAGGCGCAGGTAAATAAATTTGCCAAATCGCTTGTTTAGATAACCATTCTTTCGCTGTTTGTTCACTGACTCCAGCTGCTTGGCTTAGCTTTTTGATTGCTGTTATTCCTTTCCAATATCCTTTTGGCGAATAATAGATTTTGTTCATTTTTTATTCAGCCAATATTATGCGCGACAAAATAGACAACAGTCATGCCAAAGACAATAAACGCGATTTCTTGCATCTTTTGTTTTTCTGATGGTTGATAAAAGTCACTGAATTTTGGTGGGGGCAATGTTTCGACTGGTTTGCCTGTTACAAGATAATATTCTTTTATTGCTTGATCAACATCTTTACATGTGTAAGCTGCATGCCCTTGTTTTTTCAGTGTGTTATTAATAAAATCTAACTGCTCAATTCTCTGCTTTTCATAGCGATCTTGTGCTGCAGCTAGTTGCTCTACAGCTTTGTTATGTCTTTTTCTCTCGCCTTCATCCCGTAGTTTACTAAATGCGTAATTACTTCCGCTAAAAGCAAGCGCATTCACCACAGCGCCACCTATCATCATTACGAGTGAAGCCATTTTTTATAAATGTATTTTTTTTACATATTATATTCTCTGGAATTATTCCTTGCTTAACTAGAAAATCTTTCGTAGCAAATGAAGCTGTAATAACAGCAATCAGTTTTGCTGAATCCTCAAAGTCTAGTTTGCCAAGATCTGCCGGTTTTATTTTTAACAGGCTTTTACCAAGCATTGAGTATCCTACACTTAGACCTCCAATAACAGCAGAATGGTATACAAGGTTAGTAATAGTTTTTTCGGTGCTCATTTTAAAAATAAAATAATTATAATTAATAAAAGACATGAACAGCGATGATCTGCTAGAGCTACAGAGCGGCCTACACAGTCTTGGACTTACAAATGAAGAAGTTGATGATCAAGCTATTATGCCCAAAAAGGAAATGCTGTATTCTTTGGCAGCATGTGGAAAAAACAAAACAGTTCTCGGAACTGAATTCAGCATAGAACAGATTCAACAGATGTCGCCGCAAGACATTTTAAAGTATCACAACAGGTATGAAGCGCAGCTGGGGTCGAGAATGGTAAAAAGTGTGGGGCAAACGGTTCTTAGTTTGTACACTAAACTAGTCAGTAGATTTGCTCCCATTGATTCTGAACAAGATCTTACGTATGATTTAACGCAGGATCCAGTTTTAACAAAATCATTAGAGTCTCTAAGCTGCGATCTGTATTACAGATTTGGAACATTGTTATCGCCGCTAATCATGGGATTAATAACTTTTAATCATATAGATTTTATTTCCATTCAAAATGAACGAGTCGCAAAATCAGCAGAATCAGGAAACATTGAATCAGGTAGAGATAGTGACGAGTGAAAAGCTAAAGCATCCTGGGCGTGTTGCAGCAGGAAAAAGAGTAGCAGAGTTAAACAGACAAAGAAAATTAAAGTTACAATCACAGAATATAACTCATAATGAAAACATAACACCGCCAACGCCAAAACAGTTGATTCAATGCCAGCTCCAAAACAAGAACAAGTTAATTCAAGGTCTACAGCACCAAAGTCTTCATGGAATATTGAACTTAAAACTGTTGCCATTTTTGGCGCCCTTGCTGCTGTTGGGGTGGTTATTACGGTTATAAAATATATAAAGAATGGCGACAAAAACAAAAGCAGTCAAAAAAATCTGAACAGCACGCCAGCACCGCCAACAACAAAAAATCATTTTCATCCATTTCAAATGGAATAATATTTTTAATAAAAATAGATCATGGCGGATTATTATTTGTTTAAAATGATGAAGTCAATAAATAAAGACATGGAGTCTATAAAAAACATTTCCATAGACCAGAATTGTAATCAATGCGGTTGCTTAGGATGTAAGAACTTCATTAAGATCTATGCTGACCGATCTCACACCAAGGGCGTTAAGCAAGACATCCTCAACGATGACGCGTTTTTTGAGGCGTGTGTGTACTATATTAGACATCTACTATTTAAGATAAAAACATAGATTGTATTGTTTTTTGATAATTATAAGATAACTTGAATAAGAACTTGGTTGTACTTAAAGGACGACTTAATTACAATCTTGAGGTAACTTAATTAAGAACTTAATTAAGAACTTAATTAAGAACTTGAAGTAACTTAATTAAAAACTTAATTAAGAACTTAATTAAGAACTTAGAAGTGACTTAAGTGTGTGCATGCATGGGGTGGGGGTGGGTAGGGTGGGGTGGGGGGGTGTGCATGCGTGGGGTGGGGGGTGTGCATGCGTGGGGTAGGACAAAACACACAAACACCAACAAACAAACAAGAAGTGAAACTACTAGGGCCACTTCTTGCTTTGTGACTAAACAGGTTGTGTCCCGCGCGCAACCTCAATCAACTCCAAGTGATCACATAGGGTCGTTTGGCCTAGTTTGCCGCTGAGCTTTGCAGGTGCTGCCGTGCTTTGCAGTCAAGCGATCACATAGGGTCGTTTGGCCTAGTTTGCCGCCGAGCTTTGCAGGTGCTGACGTCATTGGCGGCAAGCGATGACATAGGGTCGTTTGGCCTAGTTTGCTCTGCTCCTGTTTCTCAACCAGGCTTGCAACTGGCTTTGGCAGAGTTACAGCAATTACTGCTGTAGCCGAGCTTTTATGGCGGCTCTAATCGCCAGTAGTTAGTACATCCGTCATTGTATATTTAGAGCATTTATATGGAGATAGTGCTGGCTACACACTACTCCTCCCCATACTGGTAGATGTACTAAGGTCTGCCTAGCCCTATCTAGTTTTGCCAGAACTTCCGAAAATCACTATTCAGTTGCATAAGTTTAATAATGGTTTGGTGTTTGCTACACAGTTCATTTATACTGATTCCTAGCTTGTGAAATTTAGGATAGTTATAAAAACACACAGAAAGTTGAATGAGTTTCCTAGCATACGAATCAGCCATGTTCACCTTCGTCTTGAAAATGAACGCCATGTTTGTGGCGTTTTTGTTTTTTTAAACATAACTTGAGCTGTTTCAAGCCAGCGCCCAACAATCAACGCGTGATGAATTGTTTCGCTTTTATTTTGTTTTATCAACATAGCACCGCTTTTTAGAAAAGGAAGCATCCCATCAACAGTTAAACACGTATTGAAACTGGCTACATCTTGTTCGCTAATGTCATTTTCAACGTTTTCATTTCCTTGAACCAACAAACCTTTAAGATATTCGTCCATTTCTAAAGCAGTCGGTTCACTTTTTTCCTTTCCCCCACCTTCCAAAAAAGCAATGCTTCTTTTCGGTTTAACTGGTAAAAAACATGCTTCGCCTCGTTCTTTTTTCAACAAATACTCTGACATGCAAGTATGGTAAAACTTGTGGTCTTCAATAGCGAGAGCCTGTTCTTCAGTGAACATGTTAGCCATTTTAAAATACAACCCAGTCAGAGCACAGTCAAAAACCAACCTTCTTGTGCGGCAGCCCGAGAAAAAATGACGAAACCGGCTGGCTCTTGCCAACGTGGCAGAGCCTCAAAGTGGGAGTGTTGACGTGGCACTCGAGAATGTTCCAAAACATTTGCTGATGCAATATGTTGCAAGTTAGTGCGCCGCGGGCCCAGTAGGCTCGCGAGGTGTGCGCTGTGTTCTACGTGAACAAAGGCCTCTTGTCTGCGCTGGCCGTGCCTAGCATAAATTAAGTGATCAGGTTTCAGCCTTGGCGGGTCTCTAACTCCCACCGCCTCGTGTCTGTTATACAAAGTTTTGTAGGTAGAAATTAGTCAGAATAAGTGTGCGGATTTTATGTCAAAAATATAACTTAGTTTTAAAAGACAAGCAAGTTTAGTAAATTAGTATTGAAAACGGATAACCCTATACAGTATGTTTGTTTGTAGATAATCGTTATTTTTTGGTTATTGAAGTCTTACTTGTCAGAGAACAGGAAAACACCGATTCTAGGTCGCCCTAGCCCCGAACCTAGGTGAGGGGCTAGGGTGAGTTAGAATCGGTGTTTTCCTGTTCTCTGTACCTTATCATCATGTGTTGTATTGATCATGCTTTATTTTCAGCCATCTCCATATCCCGTGCAAATCTACTTCACCTAACAATATCATGAATGAGGAGCAATGTTATTTTGAAGCCATTATACCTACCTTATCCTAGAATGTGGCAAATAATTTTCACAACAATATTGATCGTTAACAACGAATGAAATGTGATAGTAACGAGCTATGGAACAATGTGTTGAATGGTGGAGAATTCCTGTAAAGATTTATTTATTTCAAAGAAGAATGAATGCTGTAGAGAGAGTGAAGGATGACTACGTTCCATACATGCGGAGCAGGAAGCAGAAAGAAAAATAGTATATTAATGGATCACTAAGTCGTGGCGGTGTGTCACCTTGCAGGTTTTTATATTTCTTTCAGCGTCAACGTCTGGATCCATCGAGACACCCACTACACGAGACGAGACGGGTAAGTCACCCTGCAAGTTCATCGGCAAGACGACAACGTCAAGATCTCCATTCCACATCACCAATCATCCTTTGCTTCACAAGCTAAGTACATTTTATTTTCATCATCCAAGAATAAGTCGTGCATCCAGGAAGGTTTTCAGCAACCAACCGCACGAGAACAGTTCAACAAAATTCATAGGAAGAAGTGGCATTGCAAAAACTGTGTTTTCCTTTTGTCTTTTCGTTATTGATTTTGTGTATGTTATAGTAAATTGTGCATTGAGGACATCATCACGAACCAAGCACTTCAACATTGCATCATTCACCTCGCATAATGCCCATCAAAACACATATTCGCCAAATTTTCATCAAAGCTTAGTGTCATTAAATCGTCGTTCATTCTACATCTCGATCTCTGTTGTATATTGAATGAGAAAGGGAGGAGTGCGGTTATTCCATTCTTCCGCAAGCCAAACAACTGGATGTGTGTGTGACAACACACACACACACACACACACACACACACACACACACACGCACACACACACACACACACACACACACACACACACACACACACACACACACACACACACACACACTCAAACACACAAGATGATTCTGAAATACCTGTGGAGAGCTAAGCCTCTCTGATATCGCTCGCCCTGCACAACTCTCTCAGGACCATTTCAGCACACACCCCTACCCCTACCTACCCCATTTCTACTCCCTGGTGTGAGGCACAGAAAAGACCAGCGTGAATGCTTGAGTGGGGTCATTTTTTGTCCAGTCACACCTGTTGGTGTTTATTCCAACCTGCACCATTTATGAACGAAAATGTCCAAACCACTCATTTTTCAACTGTTTTCCTTAGGATTTTTTCTTCTTTTTTTGTCATCCAGGTCGGCAACTGTTCTAAAGTGTCAAGGGAGTGAAACCTCTCACAAAAGACCTTAAGCGCTTAGAGGCAAGGAATGCCATGAGTGGTACCGAAATAGGTAATAGACCCATTAGCAGTATGCCTTACCCACCGCACACGGTCGAACTGTGTCAAGGAGGACAAAATGGTCGAACTGTGTCTAGGAGGACAAAGTGGTCAGGTGACAGATGGCACCTAAGGTAGTAAGGGCCCTCCCGGGTTCGAACCTTCCTGATAGCGAAAGGGGGGGGGGGGGGGGGGACGTAACCACCAGGACCTCGGAGCATCGGGTGAGCGCTAACTACTCAGTCAGCTGAGGTCGCTTTGTAAACAGCCTTTGAAGAGCAGGAGTGGCTCGTTCAGATGATATTGCCGTGGGGCACTGTGTTGGTTCTATTGTCAGGCTGGTTGAATGCACGTGGACGTTGTCGTAGCTTTTCTCTAAGATAATTACCGTGTAAGTGGCCCCCGAAGTCGGCGGGAATTTTCGATGGCCATCTGGTGCCAAGTGGTTATTTGCTAATCAATTAGGTAGTCAGTCAGTCAGTCATTCCCCTGACCGCTGGGGTCGTTGAGGGGACGTGATGAGGCAGCCGCCATTTCTCTCCCGGCTCTTCTGTTTGTATCTGTCGTGAGGAGATCTGGCATGGTCATTTTGGTCCAGTCTTTTATATCATCCAACCAGCTCTTTCTCTGCCGTCCTCGTCTGCACCTTCCTTCAATGGTACCTTGAAGGATGGTTTTGGAAAGGGTGTTGTGACGAATGACGTGGCCAAACCATGCCATCTTCCGTCGTTCGACGGTTGCCAAAAGTGGTTCGTGGGGCCCAACTAGGTTGGTGACCAGGTTCCACACATAATCATTGGTCTTGTGTTCTTTGTAGGAGATGCAGAATAGTTTCCTCAGGCACCTGGTCTCAAACGCCTGGATTCTTCTTTCTGTTTCGGCCATCAGTGTCTATGTCTCGCAGCCATATAACGGGATGGAGACCACTAGTGACTTGTAGAGCCTGAATTGTGATGTTATTAGCAATTGGGTAGGGATGTGTGTAAATGCTGATGTGCGGAAGAATGTAGCGAAAGGGGAATTCAGGGCACTTATGAACAAGGTGGTGGATAAGCAGCATGGACAAAGGCATGACCCGAAGGGAAATCCTTTGTGTCCATCCCTATATAAACTGAGGGAAAACAACGTGATGAGAGAGAATAACACCACGAGGGAGAGAGAGAGAAAGACAGAGGAGAGAGAGAGAGAGAGAGGAGGGGAGAGTGAGCAGGACAGAGTAGGGTCGAGAGAAACGTGGTCTGGGAGATAGAAGAGACAGCAAGGTCTTAGGGTTAAAGACAAGCTGGAAGAGAAGAAAACTAAGTTTCAAGCCCAGAGGTGGGTAAAGAGAGACACACTGAGTTTGAACCCAGAGGTGGGTGAAGAGACGAAGAAGAATTCTACGTCGAGATCCCAGAGACGACCACGAAGACCCAGTCCTGAAACCTGGAGCCAGTCTACCAAGGGCGTCACCATCAAGCAGTGCTGAAGAAAACATGAAGAGGCTTGTTCAAGAACTGTGGTGTGGTGTGAAAGCGTGGTTGTGTGTGTAAAAACCTGGCAGATAAGAAGCCTTTTTTTTATTATAACCTGGGATTAGGAAGTATTGATCGTTTATGTTTTGATGATTCCGTTTTGTGTAATTGGATTCTTCATGTTTGATTATAAGTAGCATAGAAATTGTATTTCTTGTGCTCAGTCGTGTTAGGAGATTCAGTAACAAATGAAATATTTCCTGATGCTAAATCGGATTTTCCTAAAAGGGCACAGAATATTTCTTACCTGCAGCCCATTCGAAATTATACGGATGATTTATTTAGAAAATGTGACATCAATATTACATCCATTTCAAAACCTCCAACTATGTCCACAGTTCGTCAATAGGAGCATATGTTTCCAAATTTTGATATAGATTACAATACTCTAAAAAATGAAGACAATATTAATTTGATAACAGTAGAAGCAAAAGAACATCTTGAAAACACATATCCACATCATCTTAAAATCTACACGGATGGTTCAGTTTTAGAATCTTATACAGGAGCTGGATTTGTAATTCCCGATTTAAAAGTAAAGAAATCATTTTGTTTAGGAAAGAAATTTTCCAGTTTTCACTGCTGAACTATATGCAATTCTTATGGCCTTATCATGGATATCTGATCTTAATGTGGCAATTTACAGCATTCTAATCTGTGTTGACTCTAAATCTGTTCTTTGTAGCTTACGAACTTGGGATGCAAATGTAAGGAAAGACTTAATTTTTTTTATATAAAGTTTATGATACATTCCGTTATGGCGAAAGGAACTTTTGTAGAGTTTTGCTGGATCCCATCCCATTGTGGTATCTATGGAAATGAAATAGCTGATAAATTAGCAAAAGAGGGTGCTCTTAGAAAAAATCCAGATAGTAGATTAAAATTGGATAAACATGAAATCAATTCTCTATTAGAAAATTGTATGAACAATGAAAAACTACCTGCAAAAAACGAAAATGTTATTATGTCAAAGATCATTGTCCAGTATAATTTATAAAATGCGTTTAAACTCGTGGAAAACCAAATTTTCTAAGGATGTAGATTGCGCCTGTGGTCTCCCATTATCTAATCAACATATTCTTTTTGAATGTCTAGTTCTAATATCTTTATATAATATTCTAAAGATAGACATGGATTCCTTCGGGGCTTTACATGAAATACTTTACAGCCCCAAAATGATTGATATAGCAAAGGCTGTATCGAGTTCTGTTATTATTCATTTGTTGTAATTGATTTATCAGTTTATAATTATTGTTATGGTCGTTAATGGGCAAACGTTCATGTATTTGTGTGAGCGCACACACACACACACGCACGCACGCACTCTCTCTCTCTCTCTCACACACACACACACACACACACACACACACACACACACACACATGGGCGGGCGCACGCGGGCATGCACGCATGCACGCACACACGCACTCAAATATATATATATATATATATATATATATATATATATATATATATATATATATTCAATTATAAACAAAGCTTGCTCTTATGTCTTAGATTGAAGAAATAGGGGGAGATAAGCATTCATATCTGCAGTGGTAGTTAATACTGCCTAACTAACAGTATGTGCTCAAGTGGGTGGATGGGGAAAAATAAAATAAATGCTTCTCAAAATGGGCCTTCAGCAAGCTTATAATCTCCAATAGGGAGGAAACTCACTAACACATAACTCCTGGTCATATACCGATATTTCGAAACTTGGTTGTTTCTCCTCAGTGACCGCGGAAAGTGGTAATTTGACTCCTCTGCCTTTACGGTTTTAAGAAGAATGCTATCCTAGAAAACGCTGGTGTGCAAAACCGTAGTATGTTTGTTGAGTTTTCAAAAAACCAACCAAAGGTGCCACCTAAGAAGCAAAAGAAAATCATGAAACAACAAAACAAGCTACATTTTCTTGTGAAAAGTAGAAAATATAAAAAGATAACCTCTTAAGACACAAGTGCTGAGGGCCAGTTCTTGGAATGAATCCACAAGGGACTAAATTACAAAAAAACTAATGAATTCCAAGGATAAGTACCGAGCACCATTCCAGCAACTTATAGAGCAGCTTGGTGTTGCAATGACTGCAAGAAATATTCAATTATAAACAAAGCTTGCTCTTATGTCTTAGATTGAAGAAATAGGGGGAGTAAGCATTCATATCTGCAGTGGTAGTTAATACTGCCTAACTAACAGTATGTGCTCAAGTGGGTGGATGGGGAAAAATAAAATAAATGCTTCTCAAAATGAGCCTTCAGCAAGCTTATAATCTCCAATAGGGAGGAAACTCACTAACACATAACTCCTGGTCATATACCGATATTTCGAAATTTGGTTGTTTCTCCTCAGTGACCGCGGAAAGTGGTAATTTGACTCCTCTGCCTTTTCGGTTTTAAGAAGAATGCTATCCTAGAAAAGGCTGGTGTGCAAAACCGTAGTATGTTTGTTGAGTTTTCAAAAAAACAACCAAAGGTGCCACCTAAGAAGCAAAAGAAAATCATAAAACAACAAAACAAGCTACATTTTCTTGTGAAAAGTAGAAAATATAAAAAGATAACCTCTTAAGACACAAGTGCTGAGGGCCAGTTCTTAAAACCGAAAAGGCAGAGGAGTCAAATTACCACTTTCTGCGGTCACTGAGGAGAAACAACCAAGTTTCGAAATATCGGTATATGACCAGGAGTTATGTGTTGGTGAGTTTCCTCCCTATTGGAGATTATAAGCTTGCTGAAGGCTCATTTTGAGAAGCATTTATTTTATTTTTCCCCATCCACCCACTTGAGCACATACTGTTAGTTAGGCAGACTCTAACTTACACATGTTTGGTGGGCGCATGAGTGTGCATTTGCGCGTATGAGTACAGAGATAAGCTTGGTGTGTTGAGCCTGCCTAATAATACAACAACTTAGTGCACTTAAGCAATACCATCATGATTCCCCCCGTCTTGGACAAAGTGGCGAGCCTGCCAGGATTGCATGGCCCAAATTAGTCTCAGGAGGGAAACAAAGTGAGTACGAGAGTAGTACTGGGGCGAAGCATCCACTAAAGGCAATTATGATTAGCTGTTCTAATTATTACGTTTAGTTCTTTGAGTGTTGAGTATTGACTTGTGTGTAGGGTGGTTGTATTAATCAAAGATCGTTCAGTGAAACGAAGAACGAGGTTCTAGTCTTAACTCTCGCAGAAGCTGTGGTTTAAGATTAAGGCTCCTTTGTGTTAGGAACACTACCACTGGTTGGTGTACTCGTAACGTTTAGTAGGTACTGTTCACTGACTTTTCCGGGTCTATAAGAGTAACTGTTTTAGTGGTGCTAAAACGACAAAATGGCTGAAGAAAGTCTTACTCCCATTGAGAAACCGATGAGTTTCAGACAGAAACTAAGATATACAGGAGATGAACTGCGTAAGTTTGTAGAAGCTCAGCAAAAGACTGAGAGAGATGAAAGGGCTGAAAGGAGGAAGTTTGAAAAGGAACATCTAGCAGCTGTCAAAAGACTGAGAGAGATGAAAGGGCTGAAAGGAGGAAGTTTGAAAAGGAACATCTAGCAGCTGTCAAAAGACTGAGAGAGATGAAAGGGCTGAAAGGAGGAAGTTTGAAAAGGAACATCTAGCAGCTGTCAAAAGACTGAGAGAGATGAAAGGGCTGAAAGGAGGAAGTTTGAAAAGGAACATCTAGCAGCTGTCAAAAGGAATCTAGAGGCAGAGAAACCGCTGCGTCGAAGGCTAAAGCAGATGCAGAGTGTATAGCTGCCAAAGCCAGAGCAGATGCCGAGGCCGAGAGACTTAGACTTGAAACTGCTGCGTTGAAGGCTAAAGCAGATGCAGAGTGTTTAGCTGCCAAAGCTAGAGCAGATGCAGAGAGTGCATCTGCTAGAGCAAGAGCAGAAGCGGAATCAGAGATTTTAGCGAAACAAATTGAGTTGGAAAGAATAAAATCTGAAATCGCAGTGAAATAGACACCAGATCTGAGTCAGTAGGCCGCAGACTAAGTTCCGCACCTAGACCTAAACTCCCACTTTTCAGAGAAGAAACTGATTCGATCGATGCCTATATCTGTCGCTTTGAATCGTTTGCCGAACACGAGGGCTTGCCGGAAGATGACTGGGCAATAAACCTGTCTGCCTTGTTGACAGGTTGTGCTTTACACACTACGCGTATGAGTGCAGAGATAACCGTGGTGTGTTGAGCCTGACTAATAATATATCAATTTAGTGCACTTAAGCAATACCATCACGATTTTCCCCCGTCTTGGACACAAAGGTACACTAAAAAGTCATTGACGTATGAT
>CM031609.1:95464211-95469211 GCA_018398815.1 Conus ventricosus
TCAGCTCTATCAAAATTCAGAAAAGATGAATCTAAATGCATTTTCCAAGAACCTGTATTTCTTTTGAACTTTGTTCAGAACTTAATGATTGTCACGACCTGTCTGACACACAGACAGGCGTGAAGGCCTCGACCTGAAACTTTTTTTAACTGTCAGGTAGTTTTGTTGTTTTTCTCTTGCGCTCGAAGACCTCTCTGTTCATCCCAGAAACCAGTGTCATGTTCAGGTTGATTCTAAGAAACCCTCGTGCTTTACGCGCATCACTAAATTCACCTTTCTGTCGCCCGTCTCGAGGGCAAATGCGAGGGGAACTAACTCTAGTAGGTCTGCCGGAGTTCTCCTCCCCTGTTAGTATTTAAGAGTTCTATTTACGTGTTCTAGAATACGGGACTCAGCTAGGCGAAGCGGGTTACATCAGGCTCTCGTTGGTCGTCCCTCCGAGAGGGGCCTCATATGCTACTTGGTTCTCGTCGACCAGTGGTAACACCTTTCAATAGGTCTTGAGGCCAACACTGCGGAGCTGTCTCATTCCTACTTCCCCCACGAGCCGAATGGCGTAAGCATTAAATTATTATTTTTCTCGGTTTATTCATCCTTCACCACATCTTTGTATTAGATGCTTACGGCTTTTGAGTGGATCAGGGTTGGATCCTTGGCCTTAGGTAACGTTGGCAAGTAGTACCGTTTCTTCCCCCCCCCCCTCTTTCTCTCACACTCTCTCTCTCTCTCTCTCTCTCTCTCTCTCTCTCTCTCTCTCTCTCTCTCTCTCTCTCTCTCTCCTCTCTCTCTCTCTCCCTTTCTCTCTCTCCCTCCTTTTCCTCTTTCTTTCCTTTTGAGGGTTGTCTTGTTCGTTCATTTAAAAATGTGTATAAAATTTTCTTCTTTTTTTGTGCCTCTCCATTGGTTCCAATGTCTTGTTGTTCTGAATTGTTAACGGTTATAGCATAAAGAGGGAAACTTACTGTGGGATATCTAACCCGAAGATTCCCCTGGGTCACGGGGGAAATCATTCCACGTTTTCAGTCCGAGTAGTGAAGTTAGTTTGTTTTGTTTTGTTTTTTTTTCGATGGCATCAGCCGACATTATTGGATATGATCCTGGCTGGCGCAGTCAACCCGTACATGGTTCGGATTCCCTCCCTTGCTTCCTTGGAATCTGGATTTGGGGGTTTTATTTGCGTGACGACGGCTTTGCGGTGAACGGGAGAAATAGTCGATATTTTTGTTGTGGTTATTTTTGCGTGGGTGTGTATTGGAGGATGTGTGTACATGGACATTTCTACACACCTAGTATGCATCGGTGTGGGTTGGACATATCGTAGCCCGGGTTATAGCTCTCTGTTCCAGGGCTTTGGAGCAAGTGGCCCGCAGCCTTAGTCAGGGCCCGGGAGGGACGAGCTGCCGCAGGTCGCGGGGTCCTCGCTACAGGTGGGCAGCGTCACCAGGGGACCATCGAGGAGAAGCCTGCACGGCCCGGCCTCAGACGGTTCTACATCCCTGTCCTGGAACAGCCCATCCGGCACTCTCCGTCCCCGTTGTTCCTCTCTTTCTCCCCCTCCCCCCAGTCCCGCGCAGCACCGCTTCAAGAGTCCTCGACTGCAGCGGCGCGGACTGGGGTGTGGGAGTCGACGGGAGGAGTGCCAACCATCACCGGCGCCATCTACACCACCACAGTTTTGTGTCGCCTCCAAACCGGTTCATCGTTCGTCGTTCCGTCACGTACGTGCATGTGATCGTCTAGTGAATCTGTGTGTCATTTAAAAAACCAGCGTGCCCAGTCATGGACGTCGCCAAAGTCCAAGCGCCAAGACAGCTTATTAAGAGACTAAACAGAGACCAATTGCCCCATTCTGTGCCAAGCTGCGACTTTTGGTGTTCGTCTGCTAAGGACAGCGACGCCTACTGGGATTGAACTCGCACCAACACACACGATTCGTATAGTCACCTATTCATGCACATTTGGAGAGGAGTCATTGTTTTTTCGTTGTTATTGATATGCTATGATGATTGCGTTTGAGTTTAATATATATATTCATATGGTAATGTTGATGAGGAGACCCCATGGTTTCCCTTGCCTGTCGTTTTCTCTCACTCGTTGCTACAGGTCCCTGGCCGCGGCCGACTGAGGTCCCCAAAGTTTTTTTTTTTTTATATTATTGTGTTATACCCTAGACTTCCCACCCAAGAGAACCTGTATTTAAATATTCCTGGCGTGTCGGTTGGTCCCTTGGTACCGCTTGGAAATAATAGGGTCAATTGGCATTAAAAAGGTTCCCCTTTTGACTTGGGCTCCTGGAGAGGCAGGTGCTGTTACGTCGTTTTTGCTGGAGGGTGAAAGGTGTGAGTCAGTGTGGAGTCTGCTGCCGGTGATCGGGAGGGGGTGTTGCTGTCTTCCTGGTGACCCCTAGGGTCGCTGGTGGGGCACGTGACAATGATAAGTCCAGTCGGCTCGTTTTATGATTTCTGCGTATTTTAGACTGTTTTGTTTTGACTACTGCAGTTTGATTTGTTAATGTTGCTTTTTTCTAAGGATTGTTCTTATGCAGTATTTCCCCTACACACAGGCGCACACACACACGCGCGCACATACACACATGCACACACACACACACACACACACACACACACACACACACACACACACACACACACACACACACACACACACGCACGCACGCACACATGCAAGCACGCATGCATACTACACACATATGCACATATACAAGTAAACGCTTACTTCCTGTCTAATATCACTTTAAAGTGAAAAGACGTTAAATCGAAGAACAACAACACACACCTGTGATTTCGATTGAATATTGTCTTTGTCCATATGCAGCCATTCTTGCACTCTGAAGTATCAATCATGATATGGAACTTTGCAGCAGAGGATATTTGGTACGGCAACACTACAGACTTCATTATTTTCTGCATCGCAGACCGTATGCCACTGCATACGTCAACACCAAATGATTCTTTGTCATCTCTGAGATTCTGATGTTTGGCTGGTGATGCTGACTTGCCACTGGAAGACATAACAAGCAGTTCGTGATGTACCAGTGTGACAGTTTTTACCAAATGTAATTTGGAAGTAATTTGTTTCAAAGGGAATATAGATACTGCCAGATTAGAATCCACCTATCGTGCCTTGTTTTCCTCTCCTAAACGGATGGCTCTGAGACTGTAAAGACGTAATAAACAAACAAACAAACGTAGTCAACAAGCAAACACAGAGAACAGCAGAAATCAAAGGCAGCTTATGTGAAAACCACTATTAATGAAACAAATGTTATTTTCAAACATTCAAGCAATACTAAGTGTAGCAAGGAAAATGTGTTGGAAATTGTGGCTGAGAAAGGGACTCTCACACATCTGTCAATATTACGGACTTGGTACAGCACGGGGTAGCAGTCAAAACAATGTTTTTGGCTTTTCATTTGTTGAAAAGGTAGTCTAGAGATGCACAGCTACACCCGGCTTGAGTATTCTGCAATTGCTTTCCTTTTTTAATAATTCGGGAGAAAACAAAAGACAGTCTGACAAATGCATGCAATACATAGAAGTGCAAAATTATAACATAATGTGGCTAACGAGATTCAAATCAAAGCAAAGACTCGAAAACGGGAGATTTTATACCTCCGTATCTTATTTGCAACGCAGCTTACATTCGACTTCGGGGAACTCCAGATCGAAACATGTGGTGGACATTTCTCTCTGTGATCATCCACTAATAAGGACGCAAAACAACACACATTTGTCAAGTTTAAAATAAAATTGATGGCGATCACATACTCAACCACCCCCCACCCCCCACCCCCCCCCCAAAAAAAAAGGTCTAATGTCTCACTTATCATTCACTGTGACAGGCCGAAGTGGTTTTGATTTCCATCCCTGGCATTTAGTTTGTCGGTGGAATGTCGTATAGACGTAATCAAAATCTGCTTTCATATACACGGAAATTAGTCAGTCGTTCTTTTTACCACTATACTTTCGCACCAGGAACAATCGGGTAAGTGATCTCTCATGTTGATATCGGCATTGACTTCGCACACTTTGAACTTCTTCTTGTTCTGGCACATGGTGTCAAGTACAACGTAGTTTCTGGTTTTGGTGTACTAGCTATCTCTGAAACACGTCTACAGAGCTTGTATGCTCGGAGTGTTCGGTTTGACAAGTAGTTGGTGATGATCATTACATAGATATTGACTGTTAATACTTGGGGTGCCAGACACGTGCTTTACTTTACGGTGTATCATGTCACTTGTATTTGTGTAAATTCAAAGTCGTGCCAAACGAAACACAGGAACGCATTCAATTGTCAGATGGTCTTTATGCTAACATTTATGTTTTGGGGCTGATTCAGTTGTCCGGAGAGAGACAGAGACAGAGAGAGACAGACAGAGAGGGGGTGGGGGTTCTTGGGTCATCTTCCAGTAGAATGTAGGGTGAGGCGTGCCCAAAATGCAATTTTTACCAGCCTGGGGAGGTGGAGATGTGTGGTGGGTAGGGTAGGATTGGTTCCAGAAATTCCAGACCCCCCCCCCCCCCCCTCCTCTCCCTTCCCTTCTCCGCTTCCCCTCTCGTCTGGCACTGTATGTATATTCAGTTGATAATTTAGAACGCATTTCATGGGAAATTCAGACATAATTTCAGGCCGAGTGATGAAATAAGCAAAACTTGTTTACTATCTGCAGTACAGTTGCCGCTCCAGGTTGTGTCCCCTGAAACACTATTGGCTCAGTTTCAGGTAAATGAAATGTTGTTTACTGTCAGATAAACTATGCAGTGCATGAACAGGGAGCTGCTTGTTTGAAGATGAAGAGAAAGAATTACTGACATTGTTAACGTTTCTTTTGTGACCGTTTATTATTTTTGTCTTAACCAGGTTGATTTAGTTCCATTCATCAATGTGACAGTCCCTATCACAAAGTTTGAAGTTGCAGGAGATGGTTGTATCATGTTTCTGGTCCAGATCTGGAAGTACCACGGCTGTCCAGGAAAGGA
>CM031609.1:95471711-95534211 GCA_018398815.1 Conus ventricosus
ACACACACACACACACACACACTTTCTGTATGGATTTCTTCTTCTTCTTCTTCTTTTTTCTAAAATACTGGTTCACTCAAAAACGAGTAGGTCACCAGCGCGCATGTTAAAAAGTAAAGTAAAATAACATAAAACATAAAACAGTGCGACTCAAGACTATGGAGAAGAGAGAGGAGAGAGAGAGAGAGAGAGAGAGAGAGGAGAGAGAGAGAGAGAGAGAGAGAGAGAGAGAGCTTTCTTTTAGTGAAAGTCGTTAAAGTTAAAGGCACAACAACCATTTCCTGAATCATGCGAATATTGCAGTTTGCGTTTCCTTAAAATAAACGATCTGAGGTAGATGCTATGCTAACACTCAGAGAAAAAAAAAAAAGGGGGGGGGGGGGGGGGGAGAAAAAAACCCACGGAACACAAGAAAGAGGTAAACACAGGGATAATGGAGGGAAGAAAAAGAAAGATGCTCTGCTAACGTATGTCTTCAGATACGTAATGATCTAATCTTTAGTTTTATTTGCATGCATTCTCAAATACGTAATATAATAGTTAACAACTCTGCTTGCAAGCTTGTTTAAAAGCATTGCACGTTATAGCATCGGATGCACCAGTTCATTAAAAGGATCTTGTTTATAGCTTTGTTTTGTTCAAGGAAAGGGCGTCGTTTTATACATCTGTTGAGACAAGAGGTTTTGCATGTGTTTGAATGGGGAAATCAATACAATTTGTTGAATGTGCGTGTGTTGATAACGTAATGAATTCTAGATTTTAAAATGGTGGAAAAGTTTTTGTTCTGATGAAAGATGTTGCACTCTGTCACTGTACATGTTTGCTTGCTCTATGTAGGCCATTTGCAGATCCTATACTTGGATACGTTTTAACTTAGGTACATGTTCTACATTTTCTGACTTTCTTGAGGTAGTGGTTTAGGAAGGATATTCTATACTTTATCATTCTGTTTCTGTATTGGTTCATGTTAAGTCATCAGAGGTTTAATTTGAGAAAGGTTTGGCTGTTTTTGTTGACTTAAAAAGCATTGCAATTGGTAACTTTGCACGGTCTCATTTTCACGTTAAAAGTGATATGTACTTTAACTTTACTGTCTGTCTGTTCACATGAGACACTGCAATTTGCAACTCTCTTTTTTGTCTGTTGGTGACCTAGACACTGTTTCTTCTTTTTTTTCCTATTAAGGACAGATGCATCACATTGTTTATTAACAGTTATTATGTGACTTATTTTGTTTTGCCAGTTTAGCTGTGTCAGATGCAGGCTTCCTCCTAGTCACCATTGTTGCAAAGTCTTACACCATAATCCGTTTCGTGGATACAATGGTAGGCAACTTCTGGAAGCAGTTCCATGTTGTTGTCACCAGTCCTTATTCTTCCTTGGAATTTCCAGCGTCATTACAGCCATGATAGCTTTGGAAAGGTGTCTCTGTGTGCTAAGTCCTTTGAAGGCTGCCAAGTTCTTCAAAACAAAGTATGTGAACTTGTTTATAATCTGGACAATAGGCGCAATAATAAGTTGAATGTTCAGCTTTTCAGCCATAGGTTTCTAGGGATAAAATGGGGCTGTATATGAGAGGACATGCAAACCAGTATGTAGTGCTAGAGAATGAAGTGCAGCTGAAAATGTGTAATACAGAACTGCTTACTGCTGGACTCTGAACTATATGATAGGATGTAAAGGAAATATACGATGTTATACGCTATATCGTAGAGGGTACCTGAGAGAAATTGTTGGTGTTGGACTATGAACTATGTATTCGAGGGTGTCAAAGAGATATGTTATGTTGAGAAATGTGTCAGTAGCTATGTGACCAAAAAAGTTTTCCCCAAAAGAAAACCGAATATGTGTCAAAGCTGCAGTCCTGTGGTATTGGCATGTATTTAATTGGCTGGATATGATAGAATCGCAACGTCTATGTAAATACACATCAGCGACAAGGGGAGGATCGGTCTGGCTTTGAGCATGTCCTTGGTCCACATGCGTATGGCAAGATAAATGATAATGGCGAACGTTTCTTCCAGTTCTGCGCAATGAACAACATGAACATCGGGTCGTCACTTTTCCAGCATAATGATATTCACAAGATCACATGGATATCAAATGATCACAGGACTTGGGACTCAAATCAATTACATCGCAGTTGGACCATGGTGGAGAACCCCATGTCTGCAAGACGTACGCGTGTACCGTGGAGCAGACAGGTGCAATGACCATCAAAGATTAAGCTGAAAAGAAGAAAGAAGAAAGAGACTCCGTCCAAGAGATACAATACAAGCAAACTGAAGGACCCCACCACAGAGACCCAGTTCCAAGCTTTCCTGAACAACAGGTGTTCAGTCCTTACTGAAACAATGCCAGGATCGACAGAATGGTGAGAGGAGATGAAGGATGCCATGGCAACAGCTGGAAAAGAAATCCTAGGGTTTAAGAAGCCATTGCGGGAATCCTGGATCAGTGATGACACATGGGGATTGATAGCAGAGAGGAAAGAATCCCACCAGAAGAGACACAGCTGCTCCTCAGACCAAGCAGCGTACTACCAGGAGTACATCGAGAAGGACAGGCAGGTGAAGCGAAATGCCCAGAAAGATAAAAGGGACTGGCTGGATAAGCAAGCAGAAGATGCCGAAGAAGCTGCCAAGCACAGCGACATGAGAGCTGTCTACCAGATCGCAAATAAGATGACTGGTACTGTGAGAGCTGGCTCTGGACCTGTGAAGGCAAAAGATGGCACACTTTTGTCAAGAGGCAAGCAAAAGTTTGCAAGATGGGCCGAGCACTTCAAAGAAGTTCTAAACAGACCCGAGCCACCAACACCAGCTGAAGAGGAAGACCCATCCCTCCTGCTCTCAATCAATACCGATGACTTTACTGAAGAGGAGATCAGAACAGCCATCAAGACATTAAAGAACAATAAGTCCCCTGGTTTTTTATGGAATAACAGCAGAAATGCTTTAAAGTGGTGGTGACTGCATCGTCTCCGGGATGTGCAGTCTCTGTAACTAGGGTTGGAACTCTAGCGTCATCCCAGAGGATTGGAAGAGTGGCGAAGTCGTATCTATTCCAAAAATGCAACATCTCAGAGTGCGACAACTAGAGAGGAGTTACTCTACTGTCAATACCAAGGAAAGAGTGCTGCTATGTCATCCTCAACCGACTGCACGACGTAGTGGACAATGAGCTCAGGGAACAACAAGCAGGCTTTTGCCCAAAACAACCCTGTGCGTAACAGATCTTCACACTAAGACAGATCATCGAGAAGTGTGGAAAGCACCAAGTACCCCTGGCCATCAGCTTCAATGACTTTTCCAAAGCATTTGACAGTGTCCACAGACCATCATTGTGGAAAAGCATGAAAAACCTACGGCATCCCAGAGAAAGTTGTGTTGGCCATAGAGCAGATTTACATGAACTCCAAGTGCAGAGTCAGGACGGAAGATGGCTACAGTGAATGGTTTGAAGTTGTCACCGGAGTAAGGCAAGGTTGTATCCTCTCCCCTATTCTCTTTGCACTTGCCATTGACTGGGTTTTGGAACACACAATCCAATAAAAAGGAATCATGTGGACAGAAGGATACAGCCTCGCAGATCTGGATTTTGCTCATGACATTGCCGCTCTTGCAAGCACCACACAAGATCTGCAGGTGCTTGTAGACAATATCAGCAAGTTTGCAGGAAACATTGGCCTCATTATCAGTGGCAAAAAGACTAAAGGCATGCTTACCAGTAAACACCAAGGGCCAACAGACGTTCTCATTGACCAAAACAAGTGGAAGAAGTAGAAAACTTCGCATACCTAGGCAGCTCCACAAACAACACCAATGACCTCGACCATGAACTGAAGTGTCGTATTGGGAAGGCAACATCAGCATTCAATCAGCTGAACAAAATATGGAACAGCAAGAAATTCTTCCTTGGAATCAAATTGAAATTTTATAACTTCAGTGTGATTGCAACGCTGTTATATGGCTGTGAAACCTGATAACTGAAAACCACCCAGCAGAAGAAACTCGACGCTTTTGATACCAAGTGCCTACGTAAGATCTTGGGCATCAAATGGTCAGACCTCATACCAAATGAAGACGTCAGGGAGAGGTCCAAACAGCTCTCCGTGTCAACCGTCGTCTGCAGACGGCGCCTCCACTGGCTGGGTCATGTCTTAAGATTTCCCTGTTCAAGCCTGTAAAACAGGTCATTAAATGAAACCCACAGGACCAGAGAAAAAGTTGACGACCCAGAATGAACTGGCGACAGACAGTGGAGAGAGACCTCAGACTCGTTGACAGAGGATGGAGTGACACTAAACAACTGGCTGAGGACCGTGCACAGTGGAGCGCCTTGACTACCTCATGCGTCGCAAGACGTGGGGGCGTCAAAGAAGTCTAAGTAAGACAAGTAGAGAAGCTGTATGAGTTGGATTCCTGTTATGTGAGAAATTAATCACACTGTAGCTTAGCAGGTTTCTAAAGCTTGACTGTAGTTGCCAACAGAATACTTAATACATTGTTGCAGTGTAGAAATATGTTCTAATGGTCAAATGTACGGGCAAGCGATCACAAAGAAGAACAAAATCTGGAAACGAATCTAAATAATGGAAATGCACACATATCCATTTGATTCAGTCAGGCTAAGTGTATGGTGGTATAGTTGGAAATGAAATCATTGCTGGTGCAACAGATCTAAATTAATTGCCAATCCGACATGAGTGCAAAATCTGTGGGCAACATTAAACGACTGTATTTGGTAATTCTTCATGAATAGTCACAAAGGAACGATTTTTGTTCTGGTAACAAACTGTTGCTAACAATGGATAGGGTACACAGCCTGCAGATGCACCAATCAGTAGTGACGGTGGTAGGACTATCACGTACCTAAGAACAGCTGTAATCAAAAGACAGTTTAGTGACAGGCAACTATACCACCCAAGATGGTATTAAAGACAGACTAATGTAGTACAAATCCATGAGCTATGAGCTACAGAAAGTGAAATTATATTTTGCAAATAACCCTTAACCCCACCCCCTCCCTCCTCTCTCTCTCTCTCTCTCTCTCTCTCTCTCTCTCTCTCTCTCTCTCTCTCTCTCTCTCCTCTCTCTCTCTCTCTCTCCATCCCCATTCATCTGTTTCTTTGTAATCTAAATGATAACGTTTGAATTCACCAATCGGTTTTAGTTAGATATTCACAATGTATGGGAAAAATTGGTATGAGTTCCATCAATAGTGTGTTAAAGAAAAGTCTTCGAATATCAGACAAAGTAGTCATTGTGTAATGGTCACGTTTACAGGCTAGAAACAAAGATATAATTCGAAACGTCAAATCAAAACAAATGAAACTGTTTCAATGCAGACCTTTTAGTAAGAGACGATATCGAGTTTGGTGTGTGTATGTGTGTGTGTGTGTGTGTGTGTGTGTGTGTGTGTGTGTGTGTGTGTGTGTGTGTGTGCGCCCTAGTTAATGTAGTAAACTTAAACAATAAGGGTTTGAGCCATTAAGATATTTGTTCTTACTAAAATATGCAGCACATCGTGATTGACTTAAAGAGCGCTTCCTCGTTCAACTGATCATTAGCAAAGCTAGTAAAACAACTTCACGCTATTAGCCATTGAGAGATTTTGTTTCTATATAAATACGCTGTATATTATGAATGACGTCAAGAATGTTCCATTCTTCAATTGATTGTAAAAAAAAAAAAGAAATATCTTTACTAATACTATTGACACCAACATAATTTCTGCCAACAATAATAATTACTATAACGGAAATTTCATGCACATTATCTCATGTTGTTTTGCAAATACATGGTGGTGCTGATAGTAGTGATAACTGTGTATATTTTCACAGTAAAACAGTCGGGCCTCCTCCTTAAATACCAGACAGTTCAAGCCACTGATCCTGTCACCAACATCTCCACCTACATCAACAGACTCAGACCTTTCTACCTGCGGCACAGAACGATCATTGACATCAACTATCTTCACCTGGTTTCTGTGGTTCTCCCCTGCATCTCCCTCATCGCTGTCGTCATCTGCACTGCAGCCATTATCATTCGCCTCAAGGTCACCGCCACCTGGCGTCGCGGGGCAGTGTCTAACATGACGTCAGTGGAGAAACAGGAAATGTCGATGACTCGGATGCTGGTAACGGTGTGCTGTGTCTACGTTATCTGCATGATTCCATCTGTAACCAGAGTGTTGCTCTTCAGTACCTTGCCGGGTTTTCTGAGCTCAGGGTATTTGTGCACTACATACAGGGTCTCTCTCGCTCTCGTTGTAGTGTTTGAATTATGTAATTCCTCCATCATTTTTTATCTATATAAAGCAGAGTTCTCATTATTGATCGACTCTCAACCAGCTGTGCTGTAGGGGTATGCAAGAGGTGAAGAAAAAAGACATCAATCTTCAACGTCATCGTCATTAAGGAAAACTGTCACAGAAAACTCAAACAGAGTCCAGTACTATGATGAATTCGGAAAAAAAAGAAAAAAAAGAAATCAATCTAACATAGTCTCAGGCATGGAAGGGTGTGTTTGACAATGGCAACACAATGACTGCTTAGCATGCTAATTCTTCCTGCCTGTCTAATACTTTCGTTTTGATTTCATGTTCGGTATTATCTTGCATAACGAGCACGTAGGTTAAAAAAAATGTTGATGTTACGTCGTCATAACGAGCACGTAGGTTAAAAAAAATGTTGATGTTACGTCGTACATTTTCTGTCTATCCAGTCATTGAAGTTCATTTGTACATAGTCTGAGAATGGAACTAAAGTCAGCTGAAATTACGACAAGTATAAGTCATTTTTTTGCTTTCCATTATTATAAACAGGACCAAGTGTCCGAACCTTAGGACGTGTGTGCGAGTATGCATTTAGTTATTTGAACCCCAGCGCATATTGTTGGCTGGAAAATGGGGTTATATCTTTTTGTAATGGCCACTGTGTCAATGCAGATAGCATCATCCCTGAAGACCAAAAATGGCAGAGCATTCCGTGGGAAGCTGCGGTACTTCCAGCTCTGGACCAGAAACATTATAAAATCATCAACTGCCAGCTTCAAACTGCTGTGCCCTTTTATCAGTGTACGTTATGATTTGGAGATGTCTCCATCTCTGCCAACTGCACGTTCCTGTAAAATTAACAAATATGGTGAAAGTGTAGCATCCTGATGACATGACATTTATTTCAGTGGAAACAACTTTGTAATAGGGACTGTCCAAATGATAAATGGAACTAAATCAATTTGGTTTAAGAGAAAAATGATAAACTGTTACAAAACAAACGTCATTCAATGCTATCAATTCTTTCTCTTAAACTTCAAACAAACAGAAGTCTGACCGTTCCTGTTGATGTACTGCACAGTTTATCTGGCACTAAGCAACATTTTATTGACATCATACAGAACGAAGAGGGTTTCAGGGGACGCTAACCTCTAGTGCCAACTGTACTGCACATGGTAAAACGAGTTCTGCTTTTTTTTAACATTTGGTCTGAAACTCTGTCTGAATCTCTCATAATTTTTTTTCTCTAAAATTATCCACTGTATGTAAATACAGTGCCAGACGCGAGGGGGGGGGGGGGAGAAGGGGGGTCTAGGATTTCTGGAACCAATCCTGCCCTACCCACCACACATCGCCACCTCCCCAGGCTGGTAAAAAGTATGTTTGGAGCAGGCTGCCCCCTTTATCCTACCGGAGGATGATCCCAAGAACCTTGTCTTTTAAAACAAAAAATAATAACTCTCCAAACAAATTTTACTCAAAAAGACCACCTGGTAATTAAACGCACTCCTGTGTTTCGTTTGGCAAAAGATTCACAGAGATACAAGTGACATAATGGTGAGTTCAAATTTCGTATCAACTGCAGCACAGCTATGTTAAGCACGTATTTGGCACTCCAAGTAGTGATATTCAATATCTATGGAGTGATCATTAAGAACTACCCGACAAACGGACAACACTTAACACATCTCTTGATGTAGGCTTTCGCATGCTCGAGACTCTGTTCCGCTGTGTGCCGGTGTCCCGGCTGATTGGTTGAGAGTTTCCTTGACGTCACGCTGACCTGCAGGTCGATCTGCACTATCACCACCCCCCTACCACGTGCTGTCCTCCTTTCTCCCTTTCCCTACTGCTACTCCTCCAGCCTCTTTCGATTGGCTGCTGTGTCGTCTGTTGTCGTGGTGACGCGAGGGGGAATCCCCCGTGACACCGTCACCTGCCACTTGAAAGTGGGAAGACTTTCCCTCCGTGCCGGTCGGTCTTGTTGTCGTGACATATCGTGTAACCGCTGCTGCTACTTCGGCATACGATTGTACATCGGGTCTTCTTGTTCCCACAGTCACTTTTCCCCGGACAAAATAGTCCGCCATGCCGTTGACTTTTGCTTTGGCTACTGTTGCTGCCTCACTTCTGGTCAGAGGTTGGTAATTCTGACACCTCTTTTTTCCTGTTCGCGTCGAAGCTCGCGATCACGTTTTATCTTCATTTTGTCTTGCCCCTTTTGAAAACACGCTACCATTGTCCTTGGCTTGCCTGGCTTTGCTTGACCCACCCTGTTTGCATGTTGAACATCTGTCAGCGTTGTTTAATGTGTCAGCTACATTTCTTGCACAACTTTTCTTTATCTTCTTTATCTTTTGAAGGGATACCAAAGAAACGTACATTATTTCGCCTTGAAAACCCTGTCTAGTCTGTCTATTTTTTTCTGACATCTTCATCGCTTGTTGTTCTAAATCGTTCACAGCTACTGTTAAATTCTCAGTGTCTCTCTTCCCTTCTGCCGTTGCGACGAACAGTTGATCAAGGTCCACGTGCATGTTTTCTATAATCTGACACTTTGTGCTGTTCCGTTTTGACTGCAGTGCACCTGTTATTGATTTCCTTGCACTTCTCAGACACGCTCCCCAGTTCTGATTTAATATCTGTCAGTTCGTTGCGTATGAAAGCGTTCTGCTCTCCCTGTTCTCTCTTCTGTCTGCTTTTCCTGGTCCAGTTTCCATTCTTCTCTTTGTAAAGCGAAGGCCGACGTGATTTCCGCAGCAAAATCAGCGTTCATTATGCTGTGTTTTGTCAGAGCTGATTCAGTCTTGCTCTTGTCTGTCCTTTCTTCACAGTTTTGTTTTGTTTTGGTTTTGTGGATCAGGGCCACGATTCTGCTCGATGTCTCCACTTAATAGCAGTTTCCACATCATAAGCACAACGTTGGCGACACAGCACATCACAATCAGTTCGGGTAGGCTACAAGTAAGTGACCGTGGCCTGGACTGACAATGTCACTCAGTTCGAACTGCTCGAGCACGCCTGTCATCATTCCTGTTGGTGTATCTTGGAAGAGATGTATGCTGTTATTTTGATTGAGAAACACTGTCGCTACCTAAGACCAAGCTGTCAATAGTTGTCAACATTGCGCACAGGTGGGGAACTGTAGACACAACACGCCATACCGCGCGCGCGCGCGCGCACGCGCGCGCGCGCGCGAGGAGAGAGAGAGAGAGAGAGAGAGAGAGAGAGAGAGGAGAGAGGGAGAGAGAGAGAGAGAGAGATGAAAAATGGTTTATTCATACACATAGGCCATAGCCCCTATATGAAGGGGAGTGCGGCATATTCAACAATTCAAGACAAAAAGTACTAAATGATACCATACACAAACATAACAAAAAACAAAAATCAAGCTGTGCTAAGAACCTAATACATCTCCTATCTTAAAGGCGTGATAAAGAAAAAGACTAACATTTTTCACTACATTTGCATTGGTAGAAGCCATCAGCATATACAAGCGGAAGAGACAGGGCTGCTTATTATATTTTTTTTCTGGAATAAACTTCTCTCTAATATTCTGAATAGCTGGGCATACTAAAACAAAATGTACTTCGTCTTCCTTCGATTTTCTGCACAGTGGACATATTAAATCATGATCAGTATGAGCCCTGCATCTTAGGTAATGAACTCTTATTTCTGATACTCTAAATCGGAACTTAGATGTGATCTGTTTCGAAGATCGACTTAATTTAAGGGTATGGTTTAACAGAATGCGATATCCCATTCAACAAAGAGTACATTTCAAAACGTTCACTGGTTTGGATATGGTCTTGCCAGTTCTGCCAGCTACAATCAATCAGTCTTTGTCTGAAGCTACGAATAGAGATTTGAACATTTCCTACTCCCTGATTAACCCAAACATGACCATAACCAAATTTAAGCAGGCATAACTTTACATTGGTTGCCCAATTATGTTTACCTTTAGCATCAAGATACAACAGTGTCAAATATGCTTTGCGTGGCAGCCTGTTTTCTTCCATGCTGATTAGTCTCAACCAATACTTTACACATCGAAGAACAGAATTGACTGTAATCGGATATCTGTTTGTTTCGCCATAAACTAAGTCATTTGGTGTACGCCTGTGTACACCAAGAAAATGTTTTAAAGCACACAGATGAACCTTTTCACAATGTTCAGCAGCTTTTTCCAACCCCCACAGTTCTGCCCCATACTGAACAATAGGCTGTATTTTGGCATCAAGAAGTTTTAGAGGAGTATTTCCAAAGAATCATTTTTAAGCAGATACAATTTCTGCATGATACTTAACAAAGCGTTCTTTCCACGACTGGCTAAATCTCTACATGCACCTGTAAAACTCAATTTTGTCGAAAAATGTATACCAAGATACTTATAGACATTTACAACAGGCATTATAACTCCATTATAGGTCCATCGTTCTCTAGCTGCTAAATACCCTCCCTTTCTAAAAACAATAATATTACTTTTATCTAAATTAACACGCAGATCCAGATTGAAAGCTTCGTTTTGCAAACTGTTTAGCTGGGTCTGTAGTCCAACGATAGTTTCAGACATTAAAACAATGTCGTCAGCTAACAGTAAGATGAACAATTCAAAAGCGTCAGGTTGAAAACATGCTCCATGTCTTCCTTTCCTTACGACTTCCAGAGCTAATTCATTTATAAATAAAGAAAACAATACAGGGCTACATACATCACTCTGTTTAACACCAGCAGTGCAGTTAATAACATCCGACAATCTGTTTCCAGTTTTGATTCTAGCTTTCACGTCTTTGTACATGCTCTGGATACATTTGAACAGTAAGAAGAGAGAGAGAGAGAGAGAGAGAGAGAGAGAGAGGAGAGAGAGAGAGAGAGAGAGAGAGAGAGAGAGAGACGGGGGGGGGGGGGGGGGGAGAATACAAAGCTGAAGTGCACAGAGTAGGAGAAAATACTATACACAAAGAAAAAGGTTAAGCACCCCCCAATGTTTTTTTACTTTGGAGAAACTGAAATTCTTTTTTGTACTAAACTGTTTAACATGGAGCATTTTTTTCTTTTGTTTTTATTAAATAAAGACATTGACAACATGAAAACACAACAAATGATATACAAAATCATAAACAGAATGTGGTATTGCTAAAGAAAGATCAATGACATTTTCACATGAAAAAATACCCATGAAAAGTATGGTCATTACAAAATCATAGTGCTTAATCAAAGTGGCAATTTCTTTTGAAAACATTGCCATGCATCTCCATAAACCAAAGAAAAATGAAATGTTCAGTAGCGCGTGAATCCGCCCTGAGCCTGGATGACCGCCTCAACCCTGCGTCGCATCCCTCCAGTCAGTCGCCGGATCTGTTGCATCGTCAGTTGCTGCCACTCCTGATGCAGTGCAGCTTCCAGTTGATGCAGATTTTGTGGAGGAGGGTCCAAGGTCTGCAAACGACGGCCAATCACGTCCATGTGCTCCAGTGGATTGAGGTCTGGGCTCATGGCAGGCCATGGCAGGGTCTGCACTGCTTCTTGCTGGAGAAAGCCTGTTACTGCTTGAGCACGATGAGGCCTGGCGTTGTCATCCATGAACACTGGTCTGGTGGCAAGTGGGTGGTTGTCAAAATGGGGCACAATGACCGGCTCAAGGACATCTCGGATGTACCGTCCGCCTGTGAGGGTTCCTCGAATGGTTTTCAAATCCAGCTTGCAGTCGTGTGAGAGGCACCCCCAGACCATTATGGAACCGCCACCGTGAGGAACAGTTGCCTGTATGTTCCTGGGCGCATTGGCTGTATCTGGGCGTCTCCAAACCCTTGATCTTCCATCAGTGACGTGCAGCAGGAATCGGCTTTCGACCGACCAGTGTATCTTTCTCCAGTTCCTCAGGTTCCACCCCCCGCGAGCGAGACACCAGTCCAAACGCCGTCTTTTGTGGTGGTCAGTCAACAGAGAGCGCTTGATAACCCTCCTCGCCTTATATCCGTGGGCTTTTAAGCGGTTCTGCACTGTTCTTGTGGAAAGTTGTCTGTTAGGCAGTTGTCTGTCGTTTCAAGCTGGTGCTTGTGGCGAATGGCACATGGCGTATCATGCGAAGTAGAGCCCTGTCTTCGCGCTGTGACGTTGCATGTGGTCGGCCAGATCGTGGGCGGTCCTGCACATGGTTGGTTTGCTGGTGTTTCCTCACCAGCCGGCTGATGACAGTGTAGTGGAAGCCCAATTGACGCCCGATTGCTTTGAAGGACATTCCAGTGGAATGCATGCCAATCATTTGCCATCGTTTGGCCTCTGCTATCCTCCTTCGCACCATATTTCTTTGCAAAGAATATCTTTTCTTAAAACCAAGTGTGATTGCTAAACTGGATGACTCACCAAACCTCAATTTAAAAAATTTCAAAAACCGTAATGCACGTGCATGCCACACCATGACTATGCTTCACATACACGCCTGACTGGTTTTATCCTTTCAATGACACACCATTCTTGACAACATTGAAAATTTTGGGGTCATACATTGTTGTTGTCAATTCTGACAGTTGAAAATATAAGGGGGTGCTTAACTTTTTTCTTTGTGTGTATATGCAGAACAGGAAAATTATGAAACAGAAGTCTTTTGAGAGAGAGAGAGAGAGAGGAGAGAGAGAGAGAGAGAGAGAGAGAGAGAGAGAGACTCAAGACTCAAAAACTTTATTACTCAAGGATAGAAATTTTAGGCAGTGCCTATTCTTCCAATCTGTCCTTGCTATTCTACAACATTCAACTAAACACACTGCACATATTAATAATGGTAGAAACAATGAAGAATATAGCAACATTATAATAATAACAATAACAATAGTAATAAGAATAATAATGATTATTAAAAAAAAAAAATTCCATTACAAAATTACACAAACATAATCAGAGACGTACGTGCGCGCTCACATGCACGCATACGCCCACACATACACGCACGCACGCGTACACCCACACCCACACACCACACACCCACCCACCCACCCACACATACATATATACACATTTTCATCAGCTAATATAGAGGCAAACATAAAAGTAGGGCGTTCAGTCTATGATCAAAAGGTTAGATTTATTGTTCAAGTAATTGTTTATGTATTGCTGATTTGAAGGACGGCAGTGATTGACATGTTTTGGCAGACGGAGGAAGAGAGTTCCACACAGATGGACCAAAAAATGCAAAACTAGATTTGAACAAATCAATGCGGACACGTGGTAAAATGTAATTATTTGAATCATATTGCGTTGTTGCCATTTGGATAAACTCAGCAAGATATGTTGGCGCCATGTTTGCATGGACTTTAAACATTAGTACTGCCTTATTATAGATCAGTTGGCTCTGCAGTGGTAGCATCATTAGTTTTGCGAATTTGCCCGTGGTTGATAGAAACTTGTCGGGAAGAATCAGCTTAATTCCCCGCCTATGCATAGAGTTGATCTTTTTTATGTGATTTTCACCGGCACCACTCCAGACAGTGGACGCATAGTTGATGTGAGAAAGGCAATGGGCTTCAAAAAATAATTTCCGGATGTGTGGTTCAACATAATAACTGAGTTTATTGAGCAAAAACAAATTGCGAGCCAACTGTTTGCAAACATGATTTATATGTGATTGCCATTTAAAATTATCATCAATAATCACGCCTAAGACACGGTGTTCGGTAACCTGCTCGATCAAGGTTTCACTCATTTTTAGGCTCAACATAAGATGCTGTCGTTGATGTTTCTGTCTCGATGCTAGGACCATACATTTTGTTTTGTGCGGATTAAGGACCATTCGGTTTTGGTTGCACCATTCTAAGACATCATTTATACTTTGTTGTAACGATATTTGTACAGACATGATGTTTGTATCACTACAGTGAAGAGAACTGTCGTCAGCGAACAGATCACAGATGACATCTTTGTGAGATATGTGCATCGGTAGGTCATTTATAAAAATACAGAAGAGAAGAGGTCCAAGGACAGAACCCTGTGGAACGCCACAGCTCACTGTTCCTTCAGAGGAATAAGTACCGTTTAAGTAAACACGCTGGGTCCTGTTTTCAAGATATGACTGAAAGAAGGTGACTACTGCCGGATTTTGAACATATGCAGTCATTTTGTTTAATAATATGTTGTGGTCTACAAGATCAAAGGCTTTCTTAAAATCGAGGAAAACAGTTCCAGTGAGTTTTCTTTCGTTGATGGCTGATAGCCATGCATCACAGAGGCGTGTTAAGGCCGTGTGGCATGAGTGATTTCGACGAAAGCCTGACTGAAATGGGTGGAACAGAGAGAGAGAGAGAGGAGAGAGAGAGAGAGAGGAGAGAGAGAGAGAGAGAGAGAGAGAGAGAGAGAGAGTGCGTGCGTGCGTGCGTGCGTGCGTGCGTGCGTGCGTGTGTGTGTGTGTGTGTGGTGTGTGTGTGCAGCTAAAGTGCATAAAGAGTATGAGAAAGACAGTAAGAAGAAAATGGAGTCAATTACAGTACACTAACATACAATGCAAAAAATCAGTACGGCCGCTACGTCAATGTAGATAGCATCACCCCTGGAGACCAAGAATGACTGATCCTTCCCTGAACAGCTGTGGTACTTTTAGATCTGGACCAGAGACATGACAATCATCTCCTGCACCTTCAAACTCATGTGACCCTTTCTCAGACTAAATTTACGATTGGGAAATGTCGCCATCTCTGCTAACGGCAAGCACCTATGAAAACAGCACAAATGGAGAAAGTGTAAGATCCTGATCACGTGACGTTTATTTCTGAGGGCACAACTTTGTGATAGGGACCGTCACATTGATGAATGGAACTAAATCAACCTGGTTAAGACAAAAATGATAAACGGTCACAAAAGAAACGTTAACAATGTTGGTAATTCTTTCTCTTCATCTTCAAACAAGCAGCTTCGTGTTGATGCATTGCATAGTTTATCTGACAGTAAATAACATTTCATTTAGATGAAACAGAGCCAGTAGTGTTTCAGGGGACACAACCTGGAGCGGCAACTGTACTGCAGATAGTTAAACAAGTTCTGCTGATTTCATCACTCGGCCTGAAATTCTGTCTGAATTTCCATGAAATGCGTTCTGAAATTATCAACTGAATAAATATACATACAGTGCCAGACGAGAGTGGGAAGCGGAGAAGGGAAGGGAGAGGGGGGGGCTGGAATTTCTGGAACCAATCCTACCCTACCCACCACACATCTCCACCTCCCCAGGATGGTAAAAATTGCGGTTTGGCACGCCTCACCCTCTATCCTACTGGATGATGACTCCAAGAATCCCCACCCCCACCCCCCGCCCTCTCTGTCTGTCTGTCTGTCTGTCTGTCTGTCCCTCTCTCTCTCTCTCTCTCTCTCTCTCTCTCTCTCTCTCTCTCTCTCTCTCTCTCTCTCTCTCTCTCTCCCCCTCTCTCTCTCTCTCTCTCTCTCTCTCTCTCTCTATCTCTCTCTCAGAAGAAGAAGAAGAAGAAGAAGAAGAAGAAGAACTGAATCAGCCCCGATACATAAATGAAAACACAAAGACCATCTGACAATTGAATGCCTTCCTGTGTTTCGTTTGGCAAGAGCGTGAAATTCGCAAAGATACATTGACATGATGGTGAGTTCAGAAATCATGTCAACTGTAACACCGTAAAGTGAAGGTGTTTGGCAACCCAAGTAGTAATAGTCAATATCTATGTAATGATCATCACCAATAACTTGACAAACCGAAAACTCCGGCATACAAGTTCTGTAAACGTGTTTCAGAGATGGCTAGTACACTAAAATCAGAAACTACGTTGCACTTGACACCGTGTGCCAGAACAAGAAATTCAAAGTGTACGAAGTCAATGCAATTTCAACACGAGAGATCATTTACCCGATTGTTCCTTGTGTTAAAGTATATCGGTAAAAAGGCGATTAACTAATTTCCGTGTATATGAAAGCAGATTTTGATTACGTCTAGATACGACTTTCCACCGACAAACTAAATGCCAGGGATGGAAATCAAAAGCACTTCGGCCTGTCACAGTGAATGGTAGGTGAGATATTAGTCCTTTTTTTTTCTTTTGGTTTGAGTATGTGACCGCCAACAATTTTGCTTTAAACTTGACAAATGTGTGTTGTTTTGCGTCCTTATTTAGTGGATGATCACAGTTAGAAATGTCCACCACATGCTTCGATCTAGAGTTCTCCGAAGCCAAATGTAAGCTGCTTTGGAAATGAGATACGGAAGTTTAAAACCTCCCGTTTTCGAGTTTTTATTTTTAGTTTTTAGTTAATCTTTAGGCAATCGCATAATACTCGTGCCGGGTGTAGCTGTGCATCTGTAGACTACCTTTTCAACACATGAAAGCCAAGGACATTGTTTTGACTGCTATCATGTGCTGTACCAAGTCAGTGATATTGACAGATGTGTGAGAGTCCCTTTCTCAGCCACCATTTCCAATTCATTTTCCTTGCTTTACTTTGTATCTTTGTATTGCTCAAATGTTTGAAAATAACATTTGATTCATTGCAAGTGATTTTCACACAAGCTGCCTCTGATTTCTGCCGTTCTCTCTGTTTGTTTGGTGACTGCCTTTGTTTGTTTGTTTATTACGTCTTTACAATCTCAGAACCATCCGTTTGGGAGAGGAAAAAAAGGCACGATAGGTGGATTCTAATCTGGCAGTATCTATATTCCCTTTGAAATAAATTACTTCCAAATTACATTTGCTAAAAACTGGCACACTGGAACATCAGGAATTGCTTGTCAAATCTTCAGGTGCCACGTCTGCACAAGCAGCCAGATATTAGGATCTCAGAGCTGATAAAGAATCATTTGGTACCAAAGCCTGCAGTGGCATAAGATCTGCTCATAAAGAAAATAATGAAGTCCGTAATTGCTGGAGCAAACATCCACTGCTGCAAAGTTCCTTTTCATGATTGATACTTCAGAGCGCAAGAATGGCTCCATCTGAACAAAGACAATATTCAATCGAAATCACTGGTGTGTGCGTGCTTGCGTGAGTGCATGCATACGTGCGTGCGTGCGGGCGTGAGCGCGCGCGCGCGGGCGTGTGCGTATGTATGTGTGCATGTGTGTGTGTGTGTGTGTGTGTGTGTGTGTGTGTGTGTGTGTGTGTGTGTGTGTGTGTGTGCGCGTGTGTGTTTGTGTGTGCGTGCGCGCCGATGTGCGTCTCTCTCTCTCTCTCTCTCTCTCTCTCTCTCTCTCTCTCTCTCTCTCTCTCTCTCTCTCTCTCTCTCTCTCTCTCTCTCTCTGTCCCAATGTCTGTGTGTCTGTCTGTCTATCTGTCTGTCTGTCTGTCTGTCTGTCTGTCTGTCTGTCTCTCTCTCTCTCTCTCTCCTCTCTCTCTCTCTCTCTCTCTCTCTCTCTCTCTCTCTCCTCTCTCTCTCTCTCTCTCTCTATCTGTGTGTTCTTCTTCAATTTAACGTCTATCCACGTTAAGTGATATTAGACAAGATATTATCTGTGTGTGTGTGTGTGTGTGTGTGTGTGTGTGTGTGTGTGTGTGAGTGTGTGTGTGTGTGTGTGTGTGTGTGTGTGTGTGTGTGTGTGTGTGTGTGTGTGTGTGTGTGTGTTCGTGGGTGTGTTTGTATGAGGTGTATACTTGCTTGTTGTGTGTGTGTGTGTGTGTGTGTGTGTGTGTGTGTGTGTGTGTGTGTGTGTGTGTGTGTGTGTGTGTGTGTGTGTTTGTGTGTGTGTTCGTGGGTGTGTTTGTATGAGGTGTCCACTTGCTTGTGTGTGTGTGTGTGTGTGTGTGGTGTGTGTGTGTGTGTGTGTGTGTGTGTGTGTGTGTGTGTCACTGTGTGTGTGTGTGCGTGTGCGTGTGCGTGGGTGCATGCATGCGTTCCCGCAGGCGCGCGCATGTGTGTGTGTGTGTGTGTGTGTGTGTGTGTGTGTGTGTGTGTGTGTGTGTGTGTGTGTGTGTGTGTGTGTGAAAGGAGTGTAAATTTCCGCATTGCATGCGCATTCATACACAGACATTCACTAGGTTTTATAAAGTGACACAGTTTGTTCGTCGTCACTTCATTGTGAGCACAATAGACAGAAGAACGCGGTAGAAAAAAAAGTGACCACTGTGTTGTATAACGTATTTGTCGTTCATGGGGCAAACGAAATCAAGTATTTTCTTTACTCTGTTCGTGGAGAAATGCGGATTATGCGACTGGAAAGATACTAGAATATTATCATGGCGGTGTTTGTTTGTTTGTGTATTTATTTGTTGCTTTTAAGTTTTCTTTATGTCTCTTTTCCTTGTGGGTGACTTCGCTGCAGAATCACAATCTCCGGGAAGCCTGATGAGATCTGTTAAAAGCTGAAATCTCCGGGAAGCCTGATGAGATCTGTTAAAGGTTGAAGTCTCCGGGAAGCCTGATGAGATCTGTTAAAAGCTGAAATCTTATCAAAACATCTTGCAGTTGGATAATGAATCCTAAACATCGATCAAATCCAGAATAACTGAAATGAACCTTTTGGCTGGAATCGGAAATGAAATGAGGTAGGGAACAATAAACGATAAATAGTAAACAAGTGGGGTATGTTTTGCTCCCATAAGGAAACCTAACACAGAGTAACTTTTATTCAAGACTGGCACAGCCCTTTTAACTTGAATAAAGTCAGACAAATACATGGACAAACAATCTAATAGTGGGGGAAAACAAGCTGGAAGTATCACAGACAATACCACTGACACCAGTTTTGTTTATTAAAAAATAAATTGCAATTGAGTTTTCTGCTGGTTGCGTTTTGTAAACTCGCCAGCATCAAACAATCTAAAGCGAAACGGACAATGTCATAGGAATGTTCAATTAGCAGGTGCTGCCAAAACCCTAGGATTATTGAACTGATAGAAATCATGATAGTGACTCATACCTAAAATCATAAATCATGATAATATATAGACGTTTAAAACGTAAAGTCAAATATTGAAAAGATATCGATATTTTTCATAAAAAGTAGGATGTTGTTGTTGTTGCTGTTGCTGTTGTTGTTGTTGTTGTTCTTGAGTGATTACTGTTTAAAGGAATAAATTTGTAAGCATGATTGTTTGTTTCAGACTACATTTTTTTCACCAAAACAAATAAAGAGCTATTCTCAAGTACTGTCTTTGATCAATCAACAATAACAGAAGAACGCACACTACCGGAAGGACACGATCACCCATTTTCCACAGGCAAGGTATTGTTTTGAAGACAAAAATAAACAAAAAAAAAACAAATAAATAAAGGGAAAATGTGCTACGTCTGACAAAGGATTAAATGTGTCTAATTTGAACTGTATACCAGGAATGCTCATTGCAAGGTAAGTAATGAACAATAAGCCATTTATACTTGTGTTCTTTTGTCGAAGATACGTTGATATCCGGAATCTCCATTCATGGCTCCCTTGCCATTGTTGCCATGAATTCCATTGGATGGAAACAATCGTCATGACATTGACATAGTGGAACAGATTGATACAAGCATATGATCAGTGGTTCAGACACCTACATTCAGTTAAACTGTTCTGACTGTAAAGAGAAACAACAACAACGACAACAACAGAACCAATCGAAAGAAATAAACAAAAAACAAAGGACAGTAAAACACTGGTCAAAGGCAGTGTTGTATAGAAGCAGACATATGACCCACATCTCCTTGAAATCAATTGCAAGTGCCCCTTGCTATTACATTTGTGCTCTGTTGCCAATAAGCAACAAGACCCTGTAGCTAAGGGTTGCAGGCTCACGCCCCTATTGCCTCCACCCCGATGATTGTAAAGGGATGGCCGGAGAGAATGCGTGGCGGCCAGATTAGGGATGAGCTGTGAGGAAAGAAGGCAGACTCGCTGCATCAGGCATGCTCTCAATTATGGTGTGAAAAGAAGGCAGACTCGCTGCGTCAGGCATGCTCCCACTTATGGTGTGAAAAGAAGGCAGACTCGCTGCATCAGGCATGCTCTCACTTATGGTGTGAAAAGAAGGCAGACTCGCTGCGTCAGGCATGCTCCCACTTATGGTGTGAAAAGAAGGCAGACTCGCTGCGTCAGGCATGCTCTCACTTATGGTGTGAAAAGAAGGCAGACTCGCTGCATCAGGCATGCTCTCACTTATGGTTTGAAAAGGAGGTAGACTCGCTGCGTCAGGCATGCTCTCACCTATGGTGTGAAAACGGTTTACAGACTTCCGAAGAGTCGAGTTTCAGGTCATACCCTGCTACCATCTCTCCTTTCCTTTGTGCCGCAAAACCGGTGTTTTCCAATTGTGTCGTCTTAGAGTAAACTGAGCCCCCATATGACGACTATATTTAAGTTATACACACGACAGCTTGTTTTGTTCTATATCTGGCGTCTGTTTCAGATATTCCCATGAGCAGCACCTTTAAGATTTGTTAATGATGCTTTTACTGCTATTGTTGAAAAATTTGATCAGTGTATTGACTGCTTCAATTAACATTCATTTGATTGATTCTTCTTCAAGATAAACTCATCAAATCTTACCCAGCTAACTTAAACAGGATATATATCTAAAGTGGCCTCACTTCCACATTTTGTCGTATATTTTTTTTCCATCTGCTTACCTGCTGGGTAACTTCATATCACTTTATTCTGATCTGCAGGTAATGTAAAACATTCATGCTTTACTTTTGCAGCCCCCCCCCCCCCCCGTTTCTACAAAAAAAGAAAGAAAAAGAAAAAGAAAGGGAAGAAAGGAAAAGCAATAGTTGTCTAGATAATAATGGAAACAGAAAGGGCATCGGTCACACCAGGATTTCAATCTGCTCTGTTTAAGTACAATGCAGACACTTTTATCATTATTCCAATAAACACTGAGACCAGATATGGAAAATACGACGTATATGTCACACGTCACAAACTGGATGAGAACGGCCCTGGCACAAACATGAAATGCATCTTTATTCTTGCCGTAGCAATGTTCTTTAGACGTGTGCAATCAGTAAGAAACAAGGGGAATGTTTTATAAAACTAAGCAGCGTGGCCAATGATAAATCGACTGTCTACAATTTGTTTCTAATCATTTGATACCCTTTATGCGCGCTCCTCTGACAAAGCTGAAGGTCTTTAGTTTTGCAGCAAATGATACTGAGATCTTAAAACATTCTACATGCACAGCATACTTGAATTTGTTCGTTACGTGTACAAAGTTATTTTTAAAAAAAAAAGTATCACGGAGAAAGAAGTTTTGTTTTGTATATGGCTCAACGGACTTCTTCGCCACGTGATGTTCACTCCTAGCGTTTGGTGTCCGATCAAAGCAGTCGGAGGTACTGGATAGCATTACAAATGATGAAGCATGGCCAGCTTTACAGTAAACGGTATTTAAGGGTGTAGTCACATTAGTGAGTCAAAAACATTAGCAATCTTGAAATAGCCCAATCATTTAAGAATTGTTAATAATAATTGAAAAAAAAATCGCTTTGTATTCAAGGGATTATTTGATTTTGATGTATGTAAAGGTGAACATTTCAAGGCAATATGTCAAGCATTGATAAGCACGCCAATGGTGATTTGCTTATTGCAGCCCATTTTTCAGTATGTCTTGCACGTAAATTAATGATGCCATGTATCCAATAATTCAGTTCGTTCAGCTCTCCCGAGGCTACCTCAGGCTAAAAAATGACATTGTTCTAACTAAAGCGACGACGAGTAATGCGTACCATTTCCTGACTGTTCTCATTGCCAAATCCAAAAGTTTTGAGAGCTCAATTTTGTAGACACGTGATTAATTGATAAGATTTTTTTTTACAATTCTGAGTAGAGTTTGCTGATTATCAACAGGTAACGATTTACTTTTTATAACCCACCTTTGATCATCAATTAAATGAAAAAGTCAAGACACGAGTCCATCCATTTTTTATGAGCTATCCTTAGCCTAATTCATACCAAAAAAGACAACCATTTCAACGAAAAATATTTATCACAATAACAACTGAAATTACACATATTTCATCGCCTAAATAGTGTAGGTTTTCTCTCCAAATCGGAAATAATTGAATAAAGTCAAATGCTATGACGATGTGTTCAGGAACATCAGAGACGTACGTCCAGAAAATCATGAATAATATGCATGTCATAACCCACTATTGAGGATGTATAACACAGAGTGAACCATGAATACTCTGTTTGTTCATTTTTGGAGGTCAATTTTTACCCTCAAAATGCAATCACTTGAAAGAGAAGAAAAGACGAAAGGCTGAACTGCATGTGAACAAGTTTGTTTTTTTCACATAACCGAATGATTCTTACAGATGCTGTTTCGGAAATAATGCTGAAAAAGGAAAGTAAATATCACTCACACACACTCATCTTTGCATTTGCTTTATAACTTGTTCTAAATGCTTGGCGTCCCAGTTGTGTGTTGGTTGTTGTTGTTGTTGTTGTTTTCTCCTAGGCCAGTTTGTGTCGAGATGTGTGACAGTATGTCTCCATAGGGACATAGTTTCTTGTAACCTGCTCTTCCCACAAAACTATCTCCCTTAGAGAATTGACGAGGGGGCTGCTAAGTGATTGATAAATCTGTACATATCCTAACATCACACCTAATTAGCCATCGCAATAAACTGGGCAGATTGAACAGAATTGAACTTAACACCCCATTGTGACGGACCACTTTTGTCCGGTCCCAAATTGTGGGGAAAATTTTGAAGTAGCACAAGTTTGCCTGTTTACCCGTTCACCGGTTGACCTGTTTATCTGACAGCTCCTTACCCGCGTTTGGTGTTAGTCAGGTGAGCGAGGATTTCCTCTCGGTCTCTGCAGGCCTTGAAACATCACACGGTGCTGAGGAGAGACTGGGTCATGTCGCTAGCTTTTGTGGTAATGAGTTCCCCATGTGTCAGTGACGCCCCTGAGTCCGGCCTGGAGGTGATTACCACTGGGTGTGGGGGTGCATCCCATGCCCCAGCCGCCGCCTCCGTCCAGAAGACGAGGAGAGGCTGACCGCCAGGTCAGAAGAAGACTCTTTGTTACAGGACCTCAAGATTCTCCGTCATGACGACGTGGAGGAGCTGACCTCCAAGTCGGTGGCTCAACGTGTGTGTGTGTATGTGTGTGTGTGTGTGTGTGTGTGTGCTTGCTTCTACTGTGTGGGTGTTCCCGGGAGTACTTAACGAACTGCATCCGTGAGCGGCTCTGCTTACTGTGTGAAGACTGTGACTTGGGCAGGACGAAGCTAGGTATACAATCTGTCTGTTAGGACATTGCTTAAGGGGCCAGCAAAGTCTCTGCCGAGGGGGGAAAATATATATATATATATAGCTGAACAATTAAATAGTGGGAGAAAACAAGTGCAGGTTAACAATTCTTCAGTCATTATAGTAATGACTTGGCAAAGATTTAAAAAAAATTAAAGATAAAAAAAATGGGGGGAATATATTATAAATATGAGAAACCCTTCACTAGCAATCTGAGGGAACCATCGTACTTCCCTTCGAAGGCAGATCTATTTGTATTGCCTGCTCCTAGGCCTTTCGTCCGCTGGATCGGACTCATCAGGGAGACACGGCTGATTGTGTCTGTGCTCTTGGTGTCAAATAGAGACACACCAAAGTCCATAATTCTGTGGTGTTCTCATCACCAAGGGTTCAAAAAAGAATCCAACAGCACCCCCAAAGCAGCCAGCGAAGGGTAGTAAAATGGAACAAAAGGAAAATGTGGAGAGGAAAAAAGTGCTTAAAACCTAAAAGCATTATGCAAACAGTATAAAATGTAGGGGACAATCTTTGAGCCTATGCTTGAGGATCCATTCAAGGATGCAAGGGAGATCAAAAGATATGGAACAGTGTGAGTGGTCAGCTCTGCTGTTCAATAACCCAAGCATTTTGAGTGGCTAAGAATTGTACAGAACAACCTTTACTTGGATCTCCTAAGAGATGCAATCTCCCACTGATTGACCAAACATTATACTGCTGAACAATTAAATAGTGGGAGAAAACAAGTGCAGGTTAACAATTCTTCAGTCATTATAGTAATGACTTGAGAGAACTATAAAACACGGGGTCAAGATCACCCGCACTCACCCAAGGTTCGGGCGGCCGACCTTGACCCCGTGTTTTATAGTTCTCTAACTAGTAAACCCTACAAACAAACATACTGTGTAGGATTATCCGTTTTCAATACTAATTTACTAAACTTTTCAGATTTTAGTTTTTGCTTAATCCTATGTTTTTCCTGATCATTTTCAATAACATCATTTTCACGCATACATTCATCAAATGCGTCTCTGTCTTTCATGTGAAATAAAACTACAGTCTTTAACTGTTCTCTAAAGTCTTTTAAAACTGAGTTATATTTTTGACATAAAATCCACACACTTATTCCAGCATGTCTTCCACTGAAAGCCAGTTTTGACAAAGTATTTCTTTTTTAACTATGTCTCTTTCTGCCGAACAGTCATCTATAATAAATAGTGTCTGCGTTCCTTCAAACAGTCTATAAAGTGTTCTAAACACTGGCTCAGTTTATTGCTAGGATTAACTAAATATATGTTATCATCTGTCCATATAAACCTTCTATCATGATATGCTTTGTTCCATTTAAGAGTTGGACCGAAAATCACAATATGATCAAAATTTTAGCGATAATCTGTTTGTAATAGGTCTAGGACAAATATTGTTTTTCCACAACCAGTCTGTCCACAAATTAATGAACAATGAGGAGTTTTTGTCATAAAGTTTAACTGCACCATAGTTTTATAACAGAATTTAATCTAATCCAGTTATTATGTTTATCATACACTCTGTCAAAACTTGTTCAGTATAATAAAATCCTATAAGATCTAAATGTGTAAGATTAATCCAATTCAGTTCTGTAAGATTGTTTCTATTTAGACTAATATTGATTTTTTTGCTTGTTGTTATGACCTTAATTGAACACATGGGCGGCACAGATTTCCTTCCTCGCACTACGAGTGACGACGGGACTAGCCTGTGTCGCCGGGGGACGGCTCTCGAGGCGGCGTGACACTTGGCGATGAGGCGCTGCCACTCTGCGAACTACCCAGTGGCCTGCACATCTAGCAGGGCTCTCCCTTTGGGGGGGGGGGGGAGAGGGTGGGTACGTTCCTCATTGGGCGCAGAGTGGGCATGGACCTACGTGCAGCGGCTCGGCGACTTGTGCCTCGTACGTCTCCCGAGTCGGCCTCACGCGGCACAGGACCGTCGCCACTCAGCATGAAGACGGCCGCCCGGTGGCCCTGACGATGGCCTTGGAGGAAAAACTATGAACAACATCAACATCAACCGCAGCCGAACTATCTTCAAACGACCGCTCAGCGGTCCCAATGATTATCTCCATATAAAGTAAACATACATGTCCCAATATGTCCTGTTTGTGCAGGCCGGAGGACGTTAAGCAGAACCATCGGTTATGACCTTAATATCCTCGCCATTGTGAAGAACGACGATGGTAACTTTAAGTTTTTCAACGCCTAAGTTTTGCCAGCTAATTAGAATTCCTTTTAGAAGGACGTCACTAACGCCCACAACTCCATCCCTCTCCACATCTTTTAAGACAGAAATTTCAAATATCATTGTGAACGTGTCTCCTAATTTCATTTGCGGAATGAACTGTAATTTTGTAGAAGCATCTTTCAAAACTGATTCTCTTCTGTGGAGGATGTACTGTTTATTCCCATACGGCTTTATTTCAATCTCTTTCCGACTATTGTCCTCTGGCATAAGACTTACATGTAAAGGGCCAGAGTTGAATGCTTTTCTGAAACTTTTTTGGCGGTCAAAAAATGTAAATGGGCTTATGAATTCAAATTTTATGTCCCATTCTAAATATGGTTCTAAGTGCCATTTGCTGTCAGGTTTTCGAACTATTTTATATTCATACTGGCCAGCATTATTTGCTTCTACATTGCGCAGTTGTTCTAGTTTAGGAAACCTTTTGTTGTCGCCAACCTCTTTGCGTTTATAATCACCATCTTTAGTGTACTCAAAACCATACAAAGCGCCTATCTCACCATTCTGTTCAAAGTCCGCAACGTCTGCAAGGTCTTTTAATTCTAAAGTTATACACTCACAGGCGCTAATGTAACTCCTGATTCTTTGGTCCACGCGACATTTTTAGAACAACTAATTATTTTATTTCTAAAACAATGTGTAGGTTATCACATTTCACAACTTTCCCCGTTTTGTCTGCGATTTTTATATTAAATGATCCGACCCTCCACAAACTAATCTTTTAAACTGTAAATTAGGGAATTGTATAATTTCATAATCGCAATATGCAGCTTTCCCTGACGGAAGAGCTCTTAAAACAGTTGAGGGCCTTCCATCATATAAGTTTTCATCAGTGCTCAGCTCGTCCAAATGAACATAGAGTAATGAATGTAATGCAAGATCGAGCGGACTTTCCCCCTCAAACGTAGTTTTTGTCTGGTGTAACACTAAAACTATGAGTGGGTAGATTGTTAGTTGTAAAGCCTAACATTTTAGCTAGCTCTCTATCAAATAGTATGCATACTTCTTCAGGCTTGAATGTTAACATTGTTTTTAGATTTGCATTGTTAAGTTTGAGAGTAATGTCGAAGTTACTCTTGCTTCTTTTAGTGAGCAAAACCCGTAATAACCATCAGGTATTGTTAACTGGCTAACTTTGGTCCCTGATTTGTCAACTTTTAGAATCTTATTATTCTCCTTGGATTCACTTATATTAAACCATACGACTTTGTAGAATATTTCATGGAGTGCAACCCTTCGGTTCCGCAATCGTTATCAATAGCATGTCTAAAAACGAAGGACGGTCTTGGGTTGTTATTGTTACAAACATTTTTTAAACGAAATAAAAATGATTCCATTCAAATATACTGATGCAAAATTCTGCTGGGCCGCACTACAATCTTAAAAACATAAACAACTGACACCCTTGTTATTTCTGTGACTCAGTCTGACGCCTTTCAAGTAAAGGTTAGTACTCCATTGAAGAGCTATCTTAACCCTCCTATTAAAAACGACCACATCCCGAAAGTGTGGTTTAGTCATCCGATGCAGTTTTAATCAGAACCAGTTAAACTTTGCTGTGTTTGTGCATCAACTGGGTGTGGAGTGTCGTATGCTGATCATTTAAATCATCCTGATCCTTTGGTGAGGTCAGTGTATAGATTTCATTTCCATTACACCTTCAGGCGTATTTTGACTGAACTGCAAGCACCATTACCAAATGACAAACCGTTTAATCCATTCAGCAACAGAACAGACATGAAGGCTTTTGAAAGGACCTGTAACGAATTCAATATTAAGGTCAAGACAGACTTTAGACAAAAGTTGGATCTTAATCATGGCTTAGGCACCCCTTATTTTTGGGGCGTGCACAGAAAGTATAACTATAACTGGAATCCTCCTTGCACATCTTTCTCTTCAGGCACAGCTGTTCACCTCGGGTCCATAGAGCAAGAGCATAAAACAGCATGGGCAACATTTATATTAGACACTTCTAAGGGCCTAACTAAAGCAGGAATAGAACGAATAAACGACTCTGTTCGTACTTACGTTTGGTGTTTGCTAGGTTCGCAAGCACAAACGAGATCGAGCATAACAGATCCTTCTACTGGCTTTGACGCACAAAAACAATACTTAGCAAATTTAGAGGACGCCATTAATTCTACAGTTGATTTACCTTCAAGTATAAAAAGGTACCAAAATGTTTTACAATACGCAAGATCGAAAGTAGACTTTGCTGTTGGCACGGGTTTTTATACATGCTGCCTTCTGACCTCAGGCTCCAGATAGGAACAATAATAAACTACAATAATGAAATCCTTGTGGCAGGCAACGAACAGAAGGTCGGAAAAAACGAAATAAATTCTGAGCCAGTAATATTGCAAGCAGTAAACAAACAAGTCGACCCCCCAAGAATAAGCCATCCAATCCCCATGGTCCAAAGCCCAGAGACCGTTGAAGTCAAAAAAAAATTATGACCATGAATATGAAAAGACAGCACTTGTTCTTGGATTAACTGGCCCAGGATTACTTGGTCTTTATCTTACTAAAAATTAACCCAACTATTAAGAGAACTAATGTCCATAAGTGCTCGGCCATAAAGCCAACTACTTTGCCTGCAGTAGACAAAAGCCAGCTAACAACACCCCCTAATATACCTGGTAAAGCGTCCATGGCTTTACTGGCTAATTTTTTTAATAAACCCGCAAGATGATCAAGCTGTTTTTGTACCCATGATTTATCAGGCGGTGATGGAGGGGATGGCGGTGGAGGCACCGAACTTTGACCACCGCCGCCTGTAATAGCCATTACTAGTGTATTATTGCAAAACCGAAGGCCGTTATAACGCTTACTAAATGTGACTCCTTGCTCTCTAAACAGCGTTCATATTCGTTCTGCTAGTGTCGTGTCTTCATATAAATTCTTCGGATAGTTTCTCTTATTCTGCTTACTTGAGTTCGTAATTGTTCTCGGATAACAGACAACTCTTCTAGTCTTGATGATCTTTCTTTTCAAGATTTTTTAGTCTTTGGGTTATTATTTCTTTAATATCAGGCCTAAGTTGGCTTCATCAGCCTCAGCGAGTTTTTCTTTTTCTTTTTTTATACGCTCGTCTAGTTCATCAACTTTGCTAACTTTTTTGTTAATTCTTCTCTGATGGTTCTCAAATAATGATCAGGGTCTTTTATTTCTTCTATGGGTAACAGTGGGTCGTGAATAGTTTTTGGTACTGTTTCTTCTGATAAACTGGTTTCTGCTTCTATTGCATTTATTTATTTCGTCCTCTGTTTGACTTAAATCTTGAAGTTCCATGTTTTGTATTTGGTTATCTGTTGGGAGTTCCTGCAGTGTGTTTTGAAGTTTAGAAACTGCTTCCCCATGTAATTTCGGTCTAACAAGGCCAAGGCGATTTTGATCGCCCACTTTAAGTCTTTGTTTAATTGTACTTATGCCTACAAACTTTGATGGGTCTCGTTTATCTGTAAGCGGAACACGCTGTCCTTGATCGTTGTTCACATACAAATGGCCACCTTTTACTTCAAAATCATCAGGGGCTATAAATTCGGGAGGTTCTAGGCCTAAACTTCTGTAAAATGATATGACCTTAGGTTCTGTTAATTCATGCCACATTGAGGCCGCTGAGCGATGCTGTATCAAAGGAGTCCCTTTCACTCATGTCGTCTCCAGGATCAAAAACATCATAATCTTCTTCATCTTCAATTCCTGCCATGTTTTTAAATAATTAACTTTTTATTTTGTTTTATAAAATGTCGCAAACATATGGTTCAATTCTTGACCCGCATAGAAGACTGAAAGAGCCCTTTGGCGTGAAGGGAAATAAACGGAATATTATTGTTCCAAATAATCCATCTACTATTGATGCAGATCAAATTCTTACTGTCAAATTTCCAGACCCAGGAGCAGATGAAGTGATTGTGCCAGGCTCTGCGTGACTTACTTTCAAAAGAGAACTCGAATCAACAGACCCAAACAGGACAGTTGTCCAGAATCTGGGACGGGCAATCGTTAAGAAAATTTCTATAAAACTTGAGGGGCAGAAATATTTTCTTTACACAATGCAGACATATTTTTAATCTATTCTGATCTATGGCTAACCGCGAATGAAAGGGATGATCTTGCGTTTCAAGGAATTGAAAATAATGAAGCACTAAAACACAAAAATAGGCGCTGCAAATGCTGACGACGGCAAAAAGTATGTTGCTGTAAGTTTACGCGTATGGAAATCGCTTTTCCATCCCCTTGGATTTTGAGTTGTTAAGTGCGCATGCGCCATACTTTCAAGGGGCATTAAAAGACAGATTGTCATATGAACTAACTTTTAATGAATACAAACGTGTTATCATATCATCAGACACCGAAGCAAAGTACAGCATTTCTGACATCGCGCTAGAGTTTGACATTGTTAGCAACCCTCACTTAGCAAGGTTGATTGTGCAACAATATCAGTCAAAATTAGCAATATATTACGAAAGAGTGATTCACCATTCTACACATCCTAAAAGCAGGGCAGACACTATATGGAATTTTAGTTTTAGTGTCTCAGCAAGATCACTCAAAGGTATTTTATTGCTGTGCGAAGATGAAGAACCATTTAAAAGACAAACTGAAAAGTATTTCTTAATCCTAAATAACGAAAGTACAATGTTCAATTGAGCGTAGTCCCAACCAAATCTACGCTAGCGGGCTTAAACCTTATCAGCATTTTGATGAAATAAGAAAATTGTTCGGAGGTGGGAGGCATAGAAGTCCAACAGTAGACCTTGTGTCTAAAGATCTCCATCTTCACAGTGTTAGACTTGATGATTATTTAACAACGAAATACGGTTTATGGATTGACCAAAGGTCACTGAGGATAATCAGTTGCATGGAAGTGGGAGAACGATTAAAGACGTAATAAACATTCAAATTGACAAAGAAAAAGATGGGGATAAACCGCTTAATGTATATTTGTTTTTAATATATGATGCGCAGCTGAATATTCAAGATAACAGATTAAAAGATATACATTACTAAATTATTTTTAATTTAAAAAAGCATGGCTGTTACGTATTATCCAAAAGCACCTACAGCGCTAGAGTCGTCTAAAGAAGGGATAGTAGAAACCCCTGACATAAAAACCTTCAGATTAACCAACATTACACAAATGCAACAAAAACTAGAGCAGGACCTTTCAAAATACAGCAAAACTAAACGAAGGTATTCTGCTGCCTTTAATGCTGTTACATATGTTAATACTGGAGCATCGGCTTTGAGTGGTCTATCGGCAGGGACAAGTGTTGGTCTCTTAGCAACAGGCAGGTGTTGGTGCACCCACAGCTTTACATCTAGGCGGTTTGTCTTTAGCTCTTGGCCTGTGTTCATTAGCTGTAAGTGCTGCTGGCAAAAAATTAAAAACTAAACTCCAAAAGCACACAGCTATGGTTCAACTAATAACAGCTAAACTTAGTTCGTTCAAACTGACAATAAATAAAGCACTAGCTGACTCGCACATCACGGATGAAGAATTTAGTCGTTTACAGGCCGATTTTGATGACTATAAAAGACAAAAGTTTGATCTTCAAAAAAAAGGCAAGGGCAAGTTTTTCTCACAGCCAGACACCGAGCAGATAAAAAAGGAATGTTTAAAAAAAGTAAACGAGACATTAAACTCTGTTCTAAACAGCTCACATTGACAACATCAAATGGCGTTTATACTTTAGTTTATGAGTCCAAGCACAAAAAGACCGTTGATATTGATTCTGATTAAGACGACTTTGAAGACGACCCTGGAGTCGATGTCGTTGTATTTTTTTTAATTTAAATAAATATTTTGAGTTAGAAAAGAAAACTCAACATGGCTAGGATATATGAAGGACCAGACGAATTGTTTGAAGGAATGCTTAAGGAAGAGCGTTTGTCAAAAGCTTTAAATGATATTAATCTAGAAGTCATTGATCCAACAAACGTACAGGCAAGTGTTGTTCATGCTATTTCTCAAGTTCCAGGTAAACTAACAATAGACCCGCCAGTTAAAGTAATGTTAGCTGTTTTAATCGACTATATAACAATAAATGAAGAAATTCTAGAAGTCTGGGTCTCAACTAAACAACAGGTTATTCTTTCTCGTAATGACTTAACACCCGGTTGGGCAGACCAGCTGCTTACACAGTTTGATGTGGCCGCTGAAGAAGCCAAAATGAGAGGCTCTGGTTGGTCAGAGGGCGAAGTCTTAGAGATCAGATTAAAACAGGCTAAATATGCACCGATTGTAGGCAAGGCTTACATTTCACTACCTCCAGCATTAGTAGCGAAAAGAGCAGTTCTAAACATAAAGAATTCAGACAACAAATGTTTCATGTGGTGTGTTCTTGCAAGGCTGCATTACGCCCGTAAAAACGCAGAGAGAGTATCTAACTATGAGCCTTACATCAATGATCTTAACTTTAGTGGAATATCCTTTCCTGTTAGCGTGGACAAAATTGATCAGTTTGAAGAACAAAACAAACCAATAACTGTTAATATTTACACATGGTCTGAGAAAACAAATCTGGTGCCTATTAGTGTCTAAAGACAGCCCAACAATAGGCGATCCAGCCAAAAGCCATGTGGACTTACTACTGATGTTTTCGCCAACAGGGCTACCCCATTACACATTGATACGAACAATGAGTAGATTATTGGCGCATGCTTCAAAGCAAAAAAATAAACAAGAATTCTGTAGAAAATGTTTAACAAGAATTCCATCTGTTCCAGCCGCGCTTGAACATATAAAACATTGTAAAAGTTCTGTAGACTGTAATACAGAACTAATTACGCCCCCACCCGGATTTAAAGTTAGTTTTAAGAACTGGAAACGACTGCAAACTAGTCCATATGTTGTTTACGCAGACTTCGAGTCGATTAGTGTTCCTTATGAGGGGCCAACCCCACAGAAACTTCCAAAAACTGTCTTAATGAGTAATCACCAGATTTGTCCTATGCTTTTATCATTGGTAGGTCGGATGGTGTCCATTCAGAACCAGAATTGTATAGAGGGCCAGATGCTGCAGAAACATTCTTAGAACGCATGCAGCAAGTGCGTAACGCCTGTTCTAATAATCTAAACTTATCTGAAATCATAATGACGTCTGAAGACCAAGAACAGTATGACTCAGCTACACATTGTTGGATTTGTGGTTTAGAGCTAACGCCCGAGAGTGTAAATCCGACAGTAAGAGACCATGATCACATTAGCGGAAAGTTCAGAGGAGCAGCGCACAGTAAATGCAATCTTCAACTAAAGTTTGATCCTAAGACATGGAAGCTGCCCATCTTCTTTCATAACTTGCGAGGTTACGACTCTCATCTTATAATGCAAGCAGTAACCAGCGACTTCAGGGTGTTATGCATTGCACAGTCATCAGAAAAGTACATGTGTTTCACTTTAAATAACATGTCTTTTTATGACTCTATGCAACACCTGAGTGGATCATTAGAGTCACTGGCTATGTCCTTAAAGTCCTGCCCAATAACAGAAGAATATTTTGACCCAACTCTTGTTAGAAAGGGCGTTTACCCTTATGAGTACATGAACAGTTGGCAAAGGTTTGACGAAGATACACTTCCACCTAAAGATGCGTTCTTTTCTAGTCTTAGAGGAAAGGTTATCAGTGATTCTGATTACCAGCATGCTCAAGAAGCATGGCAGAAGTTAGATTCTAAAACAATGGGAGACTATCATGATTCCTATTTGAAGGCTGACGTTTGTTTGTTGGCGGACATTTTTGAAAATTATATACTTAGCGCCATTAAAAACGCACGGGTCAGAAGAACAAAATAACTCGACAGAGGTAAATCAGTTAGGGGTATGAAAACTTTAATGTTGAATGACAAAGTCATGAACAGAAAAGAAGTGCGCAATGGACAACATGTGCTGAACATTTGGCGTTCAGTAATCGCAAACACAACATTAAAGTTTTCATAGCCCTAACTGATTTACCTCTGTCGAGTTATTTTGTTCTTCGGACCCGTGCGTTTTTAATGGCGCTAAGTTTAGAAAGACCTGCATGAAACATTATAGCCTGGATCCTGCGCATTACATTTCTGCGCCCGGGATGAGTTGGGACGTTTTCTTAAAAGATACTGGAGTAAAGATTGATTTATTGTCAGATTTACCAATGATTCAGATGATTGAAAAACGGATTGCGTGGAGGAATTAGTATGGCGTCGCATCATTACTGTAAAGCAAACAACAAATACTTGGACGACTATGATCCAAGTAAAAGGTCTAACTATCTCATGTATTTAGATGCAAACAATCTGTATGGTTGGGCTATGGCACAATCACTTCCATTACGTAACTTTAAAATGTACACTGGCGGCGGTACGAATAATATTCAAAAGGCATTAAAGTGGTTGAACAGTTTAACGCCCGATCGACATCGGGGCTTTATTCTAGAAGTTGACTTAGAATATCCTCATGAACTCCATGACCTACATAATGACTACCCATTAGCAGCAGAAAGTCTAAAGATGAATCCAAGAGAGCCGCCTAAACTTGTGCCTAATCTTCGCGGCAAAAAAAATTATGTCTGTCATTACAGACTTCTACAATTTTATTTAAGACATGGTTTAAAGTTGAAAGCAGTTCAACGTATAATTGCTTTTGATCAAGAACAGTTCATGAAACCATACATCATGAAGAACACTGATCTTAGAACTAAATCCACAGATGCTTCAGAAAAAGACTTTTTCAAGCTGATGAACAACAGCTGTTTCGGAAAGACTATGGAAAATCCGCACAAGCGCAAAGATGTCAGATTGGTCACCAAAGAGAAAGAGGCAATTAAGCTGACTTCAAAACCTAATTATCAGGACTTTAGAAGATTTCATGATGGGCTTTTTGGCATAATGATGAAGAATAAGAAAGTCAAATTGGACAAACCTGTATTTATTGGGTTTACTGTTTTAGAATTATCAAAGCTTTTGATGTTAGAATTTCTTTATGACTACTTTAAACCCTTGTATCCAGAGTCCAAAGTACTTTACACAGATACAGATAGTTTTGTTATAGATATCCCTACTGAAGACATCTATAAAGACATGGAAATAGAAGTAGCTAAAGGGCATGCTGGATGGTATGATACATTTGATTACCCTAAAGATTCGCCTTTACATTCATCCGTTAACAAGAAGGTTTTAGGAAAGATGAAGGATGAATTATCTGGAGGGGTGATCAAGGAGTTTATTGGTTTAAGGTCGAAAATGTACAGTATTTCGAGCCAGGAGAAAACCATTAAGAAAGCAAAAGGAATATCTCGCAGTGTTGTGCAGTCAAACATATTGCATGACAACTACAAAGAAGCATTGTTTGACAATAAGACTTTTCATCATGACAACGTAAAACTACGATCTAATCTACATGAGATCAACACAACTGTTGTAACAAAGAAGTCATTAGATAGAACAAACACTAAACGAGTATTTGTTAAACCAGAGTTTTCATATGCAATCGGGCACTGGAGAACAGCATAATTATATTTCTTCTTCGCTGTGGTCTTCATCGAAGGGTTTATATTTTTCCTCAAGTTTTATTATAAGATCAATCATATCTTCATCCAATTCAGCCAAATTATTTTTCATGTTTGCTTGATGTGTTCGAATTTTTTTTTATTATTCAAGATATTCTTTTCCCCATATCTGATAATCAAAATTTGGGTTTTTGGGTTGTAGGTGATCTGGATGTTTTAGCATGTATTGGTGAATCCTTGCAAATGTTTCCCTAATAGTAGAACTCGTATCAAATGATTCCTGTATTATTTTCAAGGTCTCTTCCTTTATCATTCTTGCTTCGTCCCGAGCTTCCATTTTAGACTCAAATATATTTATGTAAATTAAAAATTAATTAAGCAACTGGAACTGTGATTAAGGAGTTTATTGGTTTAAGGCCGAAAATGTACAGTATTTCGGGCCAGGAGAAAACTTTTTCCTCAAGTTTCATTATAAGCTCAATCATATCATTATCCAATTCAGCCAAATTGTTTTTCATGTTTGCTTGATGTGTTCGAATTTTTTTTATTATTTCAAGATATTCTTTTCCCCATATCTGATAATCAAAATTTGGGATTTTGGGTTGTAGGTGATCTGGATGGTTTAGCATGTGTTGATGAATCCTCATAAATGTTTCCTTAATAGTAGAACTCGTATCATATGATTCCCGTATTAATTCTAAGGTCTCTTCCTTTATCATTCTTGTTTCGTTCTGTGCTTCCATTTTAGTCTCAAATATATTTTTGTAAATTAATTAAGCAACTAGAAACTGTGTCTGGTGGGATTATCTGCAGTTCTTCCTTCACAAAAGATCTTTGAGGTGCTGGTTGTTTTGTTGTGTCAGTTTCTCGTAAATAATACACGGGCGGATTCATATTTACAATTCTTTTTATTTCATATGGATCAACACTCCAAACTGGATCTGTTGCCTGATGCGAGTGTCCCCTTCTGCTTCCCCCGGTAAACAAAGGTACCTTACTTTTAAACCAAACGGTAATAGTTTGCCGGATGAACTGGTGTCTCCTTCAACAACATCTATTGTTTGTTTTTTGATTGCTTGTACTGGTTTTAGCCCTGTTAATTTAATTTCTTCATTATTTATCGCGCGCAAAACTGAGGGCAGTCTTCTAACCCATTCTGTGTTGCGAGAATTGTCAATCAGCTCTCTGTGATACTGGTAGGAAAAAAGTCTTTCGGATAACTGTTTGTTAAAGTTTTCAACTAAAGCCTGTGATCTGTGAACTCCTGGGATGCCTCCTTTAATGGTAACTCTATGTTTTAACAATAATTGATTCACTCGACCTTTAAATTCTTTTCCATCATCGACTTGAATCATGCGAGGATAAGATAGCGGGCCTCGTTGGTATATCAGTTGTATGGCAACAGCAACAGCAGAAGCACTCTTTTGTGTTAATGGTTCCGCATCTTTGTATCTTGAAGCCATGTCAATGACTGTGAGTGCGTACTTAAAATCTTTTTCGTCTAATCGTATCATGGGGTAAATATAGAAGGTCCATTTGATGGGTGTCGTTCGGTATTGTATTCACAAAGTGCGGTCTCTGTATTCGTCTAGGCGCAGGTAAATAAATTTGCCAAATCGCTTGTTTAGATAACCATTCCTTTGCTGTTTGTTCACTGACTCCCACTGCTTGGCTTAGCTTTTTTATTGCCGTGATTCCCTTCCAATATCCTTTTGGTGAATAATAGATTTTGTTCATTTTTATTCAGACAATATTATGTGCAACAAAATATACAACGGTCATACCAAAGACGATAAACACGATTTCTTGCATCTTTTGTTTTCTGATGGCTGATAAAAGTCACTGAATTTTGGTGGGGGCAATGTCTCGATTGGTTTGCCTGTTACAAGATAATATTCTTTTATTGCTTGATCAACGTCTTTAAATGTGTAAGCTGCATGTCCCTGTTTTTTCAGTTTGTCGTTAATAAAATCTAACTGCTCAATTCTCTGCTTTTCATAGTTATCCTGTGCAGCTGCTAGTTGCTCCATAGCTTTGTTTATGTCTTTTTTCTCTCGCCGTCATCCCGTAGTTTACTAAACGCGTAATTACTTCCGCTAAAAGCAAGCGCATTAACCACAGCGCCGCCTATCATCATTATGAATGAAGCCATTTTTTATAAATGTATTTTTTTATTTTACATATTTATACTGTCTGGAATTATTCCTTGCTTAACTAGAAAATCTTTCGTAGCAAACGAAGCTGTAATGATAGCAATTAGCTTTGCCGAATCCTCAAAGTCTAGTTTGCCAAGATCTGCTGGTTTAATTTTTAACAAGCTTTTACCAAGCATTGTGTATCCTATACTTAGGCCTCCAATAACAGCAGAATGGTATACAAGATTGGTAATAGTTTTTTTCGGCGCTCATTTAAAAAAAATAAAAAATTATAATTAATAAAAAAAAACATGAACAGCGACGATCTACTAAACCTTCCTGAACCTATGATTACAAATGATCAGGTTGATGACCAAGCTATTATGCCCAAAAATGAAAGGCTGTATTCTTTGGCAGCATGTGGAAAAACAAAACAGTTCCTCGGTAATGAATTCAGCATAGAACAGATTCAACAAATGTCGCCACAAGATATTGTAAAGTATCATAACAGGTATGAAGCGCAACTAGGATCAAGAATGGTAAAAAGTGTCGGGCAAATGGTTCTTAGTTTGTACACTAAACTAGTAAGTAAATTTGCGCCTATTGATTCTGAACAAGATTTTATGTATGATTTAACGCAGGATCCAGTTTTAACAAAGACATTAGAGTCTCTAGGATGTGATCTATACTACAAATTTGGAACATTATTGTCACCGCTAATCATGGGATTAATTACTTTTAATCATATAGATTTTATTTCCCTTCAAAATGACCGAGCCAGAAAATCAGCAGAATCAGAATCAGAAAACATTGAATCAGGTGGAGAAAGTTACCAGTAAAAAGCCTCCTCATCCGGGCGTGTTGCAGCAGGAAAAAAATTAGCAGAGTGGAACAAACGAACAAAATTAATGTTACAATCACAGAATATAATTCAAACTGAAAAAGTGCTAGAGCCGCAGCCAGTTGTTTCAACACCAGCTATAAAAACACTAGAACAAGATGATTCAAGACCTACAACAACGCCAGGGCTGCCTACACCACCAAAGTCTTCATGGAATTTTCTTAAAGCAATTGTCATTTTGGCAGCATTGCTGGGGGTGGTTATTACGGTTATAAAATATATAAACAATGACAGCAAAAACCGAAGCAGTCCAAACAATCTCTGCCACTAAATACAGAAGCCGAACACAAAAGTATGCCAAAACCGCCAACAACAAAAGATCATTTTGATCCATTTCAGATGCAATAATAAATAATTATAAATTGACTTAAATAAGAACTTGGTTGTACTTAGAGGATGACTTAATTACAATCTTGAGGTGACTTAAGTTAAGAACTTGAGGTGACTTGATCAAGAACTTGATTAAGAACTTGGGGTGACTTGAGTAAGAACTTGAGGTGACTTGAGTAAGAACTTAAGAACTTTATTAAGAACTTGGGGTGACTTGATTAAGAACTTAATTAAAGAACTTGCGGTGACTTGATTAAAAACTTACTAAGAACTTGAGGTGACTTAAGGTGACTTGATCAAGAACTTATTAAGAACTTGAGGAGACTTGATTAAGAACTTAATTAAAGAACACTCCCTCAAGAGCAGCTTAAAAAATTCTCACTTCCTATTTCTAGACTATTCTAGAAAAGTGCAGGAAAAAAACACTTACTTAATACTATCCAGCCGACAGCGATACGACCGCACCATTCCCGGCTGCCGCACACCGCGCACAGCACTTATTCCCTGCCGACGCACAGATTTGGCCACTTTCTAATTTATTTTTACGGTAGCTCTACAACAACTGACAGTCTTGTGTTAGGTGTCACAGGAAAGAACAAACACTCAACTCCCCTCATCACCAGATCCACTTTGTAATACGATTTCAAGCGCTTCATTCAGCGAGAAATTGCTACCGCCTCTTTGCCTGACCGACATTTTTTCTGGTACAGGAAATACGTGCCACGCACCACGTGGTGGTGCCGTCAGTCTCTTTGTTTGAAAGCTCCTGGGGTCAGCCAAGTTCACAATAGGCCACTGAAAGTATGGTCGACAACTCGTTCCAACATCCCCAAGACTAGTTACAGCGCTTATTTCCCTTGGACCATTTCATGGAAAGTGTAGGAATTTTTTATGTTCCCGTCGTGTGATCGTGGGCAACACGGCCGGTGTACTGCTGTCTGTCCATTACCCGGACTTGGGCGACTCGCCTCAAGGGAGAGAAATCCTGTTACCCCACATTTGAACGACTCGGCTTGCATTCTTCATCATCAATATGTAGTACTTTTTTTAGCTGCAATAATGCTTTGTCTACATCATCATCACACTTAGCCATAGATCACAACAACGTTCAGCTCAGGCTTTGCTAAACAAGACTGTCACAAACTGTGAAACACAGGTTGGTTTTACCTCGTTAATGCGCATGCCCAATGGACTTAAGGAGAATAAGGTATGTAGAATTGTTTAGTTGTGCTGCGGTAAAAATAGCGTGATCGTCCGAGTGCTACGCCCACCATAATTAACCAGAAACAACACTGGCTTGTGTTTCTGGTTAATTATGGTGGGCGTAGCGCTGTAGGTTGCGTGACTGCCAGAAAGCGCCCGCCTGCCAATGTGTTCCACGTAAATTAAGCGATCGGGTGTCAGCTTAATAACAGGTCTCTATAGCCCCACCGCTACCTCGTGTCTGTCTGTCTGTTATGCAAAGTTTTGTAAACTTATAAAAATATAATGTAGGCTAGCTGGAATAAGTGTGTGGATTTTATGTCAAAAATATAACTCGGTTTTAAAAGACTTTAGAGAACAGTTAAAGACTGTAGTTTTATTTTACACTTTTTTAAATGTTTTTTTAAATGGAATACTGGCCAAAAAACTTTGAACAGTTCTTGGTGTTCCCGATGTTGTTGCCTGATCCGACATTTTGAAACTAACTGCATGTCTCCAAGAACACGTAACTATAAACAGTGCCAATACCTTTTTATATGTCAACCCCAAGAAACAATGTCAACCCCAAGAAACAATGTCAAGCCCAAGAAACAATGTCACACGAGTAGAAATATGTCACAGAACTTGCTTTAACATATATATTCTTTGGCACAGTCTTCGGCGGCCGCGTTGACATGAAAGACGTTGACAAGCTCAGCTCTACTGCGGTGTCGCAGCAAGATAAGCTGCCCCTAGCAGAGCATAAATTAAGTGATCAGGTGTCAGCCGTAATGACGGGTCTCTATAACATCGCTGTGGCCCTCGTGTCTGTCTGTCTGTTATGCAAAGTTTTTAAAGACTGTAGTTTTATTTTGCATGAAAGACAGAGACTCATTTGATGAATGTTTGAGCGAAAATAATGTTATTGAAAACAAACAAGAAAAACATAGGATTAGGCAAAAACTAAAATCTGAAAAGTTTAGTAAATTAGTATTGAAAACGGATAATCCTACACAGTATGTTTGTTTGTAGGGTTTACTAGTTAGAGAACTATAAAACACGGGTCAAGGTCGGCCGCCCGAACCTTGGGTGAGGGCGGGTGAGCTTGACCCCGTGTTTTATAGTTCTCTACTTGGCAAAGATTTTTTTTTTTAAATTAATATATATATGCAGTTCGTGGTGTCCTCCCGGAAACACCCCCACAGCACAAGCACACACACACACACACACACACACACACACACACACACGTTGAGCCACCGACCTGGCAGTCAACTTCTTCACGTCATCACGACGGAGAATCCTGGGGTCCTATAACACATGAGTCTTCTTCTGACCTGGTGGTCGTATACACACACACACACACACACACACACACACACGTATGTCAATTCAGAGAGCGACGTATAAAGCTCCTTGTGTTGTTGTCCGCCATAACCGATGGTGGCGTGTATTGATTTTTTTGTGCCTGTCTATTTATATTATGGTAATATGTGTTTTAGCGTTTTGATGGTTCAGGCAGCATACAAAAAAGAAAGAAACCTAACTTGTGTGTTGCCTGGCTGTCTATGTTCGTGTGATGTGGGTGTGTGTAGAAAAAAAGTCGTTACACGTATCCAAAGTTTTCTAGTGAGAGTCAGACAGTAAAACACGCACTACCACACCGTCCGTAACACCCATGTCACAGCGCGTTCCTAACGATTTTGTAGAGGTAAGGTAAACGTAGTTTGATAGTGTTGAATGCAAAACAAAGTAGTATTCTGTAACAAATATACCCGATTCAGTCAAATGTACACAGTACAACTACAGATCAGCATTGATAATGTTTATTGATCCTTTTTAGTTTGTCTCTTTAATATTTTAACTTTTTCCCTTTTTTTTCTCTGTGGGACTACTCCATTCATACATTCACACTATTCTCATCTGCAGGTAAATTTGATGTGTGTTTTTTTTTTCTATTCTGGTATAGGGCAAGTGTGGAAAAGTGTAGAAAGACGCATATCTGTCTCAAAGAATCACCAGTGCTGATATGTCTTGGCAGCCATTGGTGTGACCTTCTGTCGGTGCATGCTGTGGCCAGTGTTGGCAGAATCTGCAGCACAGGAATCACGAACTGTCGACTCTGTCATGCCGATCTCTGCCAGACACAACACTTCCAAGCGAAACAAGCAAAATGTTTTACTTTCCTTTCAAAGATCACCCTTGTCAGTAGTTTAAACCACGAAGTCATCCTACATCCACTGACTATTTTTTCAGTCACACCCGTTGAACAAAATTTATTTTCATGGCATTATCCGGCTTTCACATTACAATATCTCTACGAATTCCCATATCAAATAATTCTCAAAATGTTTATAACAAGCACATGTGTCATCAACTATTTCTTCACCAAGAAGGTCAGAGCGTATTGATTTCTTTACTATTTATTTGTTTAACATAATAATAATAATAAATCGAGCTTATATAGCGCTCTTCGATGAGAGAATACTCATCCTCAGAGCGCTTTACAATACAGGAAAAATATAAGTTTCCATTAACATTGCACAATATTGGGAAAAGGCATCAAAACAATAGGTCACAAAGCAAGCACTAAAACAGATGCACAAGCCACATCCCCCCCCTCCCACTCTATCCTCTTCCCCCCCCCCCCCCCCCCCCCCCCACACAGACACACACACTACCACCCCACACACACGACATTATATGAACAACGCTCGACAAGAATTTGGGAATAGAAGAAAAGAACCAACCCCCATCCCCACCCCCACCTGCCTCCAATTTCGTGAACACTGCACGGGATACAATATAAAACATGCAGAAGGGAGCACCCACACACACACACACACACACAAAGGGCAAACTCAACACGAAGCAACAAAAACCCACGCGCGTAAACGCACACACACGAACACACACACGCAAAAGCACACAAGCATTCAGGCACGGAAGCGCGCGTGCACATACTAGAGGCGAAAGGATGGAGAATGCATGGGAAACACGCATTAACTCGTACGCTATGATGAAAGACAAAAAGACTTCTGAAAGAGATGCGTTTGGAGACCAGATTTGAACGCAGAGAGAGTCTGTGAAGAGCGGAGCTGGGAGGGGAGGGAGTTCCAGACAAGGGGGGCTTGATAACTGAAAGAACGTTGGCCAAAGGATTTCAGTTTCATGCGGGGAAGCTTGAGAAGTTTGTCACTGCTAGAGCGGAGAGTGCGATAGGGTTGATAAGTGACAAGTGTTTTGGAAAGATAAGCAGGCAATGTTTCATCAAAGTGTCGGAAGGCAAGTGTTGCGAGTTTATACTGAATGCGCGCATGAATGGGAAGCCAATGTAGTCTAACTAACAGAGGTGTAGTGTGGGTTCTTTTGGACATTTGGAAAACAAGTCTGGCTGCGTTGTTTTGTATACATAAGACCACTCCTTGCATTAGCGCACAGGGTCTTGACATGACACCCTGCCATCAACAAAGCCTGAAGTATAATATGGAATTCATTACGAAAAGATCTTTCAACTGGATAATTAGATCAAAGCATTTATCGAAACACACACACACACACACACACACACACACACACACACACGCACGCACACACGCACGCACGCACGCACGCTCGCACGCTCGCACGCACGCACGCACGCACGCACGCACGCACGCACGCACACACACACACACACACACACACACACACACACATATGCACTCTGGACAACCAGAACTGTATGGGAACTTAGACTCGTGTATTTAATTGTAGATGAGACCGATAAATACAACGCTATGAAGATTTGTTTTTAATCTGACACTACTGTGCTAGGGCTGTCTTCTTCTTGTCGTAATTCTTGGGATAACCCGACTGGAAATACGCCGAGGTTTAAGAGTTGATAGAATATTTGAGCAGCATTCTAAAACATGCATCCCAATGAGAAACTCGACTATGCTGTTCCGTTTTTCTTAGTATTTTGAGCCAGTGATCTTGTGGCATGATCTGGGTTAGGGTGACTGAGCTGATCCCACAAGAAGATACCTTTAATATCACTGGCATAATCCTAGTCACCAGATCACAGAGACTGTTGTATTCTGTTTGTGGAAGTCACGAAGAATGAAAATGTTTGGGCTGTCTCAGCCACTAGATCCTAACAATAAAGATCTCCATGCACCAGCCATATAGAACATTTTAATCCAGATCAGAATGTACCATCGTACTACCAACTGACGGAAGTATTTTGACTTTCCGTTCAGATAAGCTGTATCACACTGGTGGTCCACTTCACCATCCACGCATAACTTTCTGGATTGCATTCTCTTAGATGCAGTGCAGTATCAACGTGATGGGTCAGAAGAAGAGAACCACGGAGAAGAAAACCCAGAGTAATGGGAGGCTGAAGAGACTCAGCACATGGCAAAACAGGGGAAACACACAACCTGTGGGCCTCCTTCTGTCTGCTCGCTGTTTTTGATCTGTTCAACACTGGGCTGTGTTACGGCATACTTTGTCGCCCCTGCACACTTTGTCGTCGGCGAGGGCTGTCGCATTCAGGGCGGTGTTTGTGGCAAGACTTTGTCGTTTCATTGGCTTGATGGGCGTTTTCTTTGTCAGGGCTGTAACATTCAGGGCGGTGTTTATGACAGGACTCTGTCTTTTCATTGGCTTGATGGGCTGTTTTCTTTGTCAGTCGACTGAGTCACAAGAATGTGTGAATGTGTTGGCTGGTCACCCAGGTTAAAAGAAAATGATTGACGTATCTGTTTCCGTTGTACATTTCTGTTGGCTGCTGGCAGACCAAATTAGCAAACTTTTAGGTGATGTGATCTGCTAGGGTTACCGCCCTGTTAGCAAAGATGTGTGTTTGGGGTGGGGAGAAGGGAAAGGGTGAATATAGACAGGAGAGGAAGGGGTGGTGTGACGTGACAATTGAAAGTTATCATCTCTCTCTCTCTCTCTCTCTCTCTCTCTCTCTCTCTCTCTCTCTCTCTCTCGCTCAAACTGCAATTAGGATTTTCAGTTTACGTAATTTTTCAGTTTCTAATTTCACCTCCTCAACCCCTCCTCTCAAACTCTTCCTTGGGTCTCTCTGGCTGATGCTTGATACAAACCAAAACTTTAAAAGGCGCACGATGGTGACCACAAGGAACTGAGAATTCTATCGTAACTGCCGTGCGCGTTGCCACCTCCACTCCTCTCCCCATCGCCCCATCTACTCCAGCTTCTCTGATTGGAGAACGCTACTCATAAAGATGTTAAACTCTGGGTGGAGACTCCTCCAACCACCATCTCTACTTCAGAAAAGCCGCCAATCTGCCCTTACCGCATCCCTTCCACACTCACTCTGGTCACAAGAGCGGCGGTCTTTGGATGTCGCGCGATCTACCCTTGCATTATGCAGTTACGAGGACCAGTCAGAAGTCAGAAGAGGACACGTGTCTTACAGGTGCGACCATAGCAGCTGTTCATTCGCATTCATGCTGACAAACATCAAATTGTGAGAGACTGTCATCCCTGTTCTCAAGCACATGATCTCACACTGCATGTGGTGGGAAATGACTGCCCCATTCCAGGTCAACCTCGCCCTCCGTCTACTGATTACTAACACCTCGCCTTCCGTCTACTGATTACTAACACCTCGCCTTCTGTCTACTGATTACTAACACCTCGCCTTCCGTCTACTGATTACTAACACCTCGCCTTCCGTCTACTGGTTACTAACACCTCGCCTTCCGTCTACTGATTACTAACACCGTCTCCCTTTCTTGTCTACAATATTATTATTGGCTGTCCTCTTCCTCTGACAGCCTGTCAATCAGACAGGCATCAGACACAGGATGTGTAACTTAGCATACAAACAGGGGTAAAGCCTCCTCACCTCATTGCTCCACCAAAGGCTGTAAGATGATCACAGTCAGTGTCACATACTCGTGTTTCCCACAGAGGGGAACGTTCATCTCTCCAACTCTGAGATCCTGGGTCAAGTTTCAATGATCAACCCAGGAGAACTGTAAGACTAAACGAAGTTTAAAGTCTTGAGACTAGGCATTTCTTGCATAGGTGGCCAAGCAGATCAACCTGATCAGCCTGCTTAAAGAGAAGGTGAACCAGTTATCTCTTCACAAGACATAAGTAAAGTTGGTGTGCGGAAGTACACTTAACTTGTATCAGTTCTTTGTTGTCCATACATTATTTCATGTTTGAACTCAACTCCAATTCTGCCTGTTACTCGGAGCATACGCCCTTCAAAGTGCACAAGCTAAGGAGAATTATTCAGCCCTTTAAAGTGCACAAGCTAAGGAGAATTATTCCTGTGCCATCTTCGAGTATTTTAACAGTCCCAAGACAAAACAAGCATTTCTTTCAATGACTAGCTCTGGAAAGTAGCTCCTTCCATCACTGTAAAGAGACATGGTGGTGATGAAACCTTACTATGCACATTATTCCATAACTCTGATAGAGAAAATATTGTTAGTCCCCCCCCCCCCCCCCTCTAGAGGACAACACCTGCTCCCCCTACCCATCACAAGTGGGTCCGTTCATCTATTAAGAGTAGTATGGAGTGTGTGAGCCTTTTGGTACAGACTTGAAGCCTCTTTCAGTGTGAGATCAAATCTCCGAGTCTACTGTAGGCTGAAATTTCATGCATATGCTGGAAAAGAAACTGTTGGGAAATATGACCCTCAATTTATTACAGACATTCATTTAAAACGTGCACGAGAGAGAGAGAGAGAGAGAGAGAGAGAGAGAGAAAGAGAGAGAGAGAACAATTTAGTAGTGGGGAAAACTTGTGCAGGCTACCAATTCTTCCGTCATTACATTAATGACTTGGCAAACATTAAGATTTTTTTAAAGAGGGGTGGGGGGCGGGACGGACGGGAGGAAGAGGAAGACAATGAGAACATAAAATTGGGAAAATATATTATGAATGTTAAACCCTTCACTAGCAGCATTTAGGAATCAGTGTAATCCTTCCTGAAGACAGAGCTATTCATATTGCCTGCTCCTTAGCCTGTCGTCCGCTGGATCGGACTTATCAGGGAGACACGGCTGATGGTATCAAAAAGGAGACACACCACGGTCCATAAAAATGTGATGTTCCCGCCACCAAGGCTTCCAAGAAAAAGAATCCAACAGAGCCCCAAAGCCGTCAGTGAAGAAAAGGAAACTTGAAATGAAAAGAAAGTGGGGTAAGGAAATAGGTTGCTGCAAAACTAAAATCATTATTATAAACAGTATAAAATATACGAGGTAATATTCTAGCCTATGCTTAATGATCCATTCAAGGATGCGAGGGAGGTCAAAAGATGTCTACCAGTCCCAGTGGTCAGCTCTGCTGTTTAAGAACCCCAGCATTGTGCAGAACAGCCTTTACTTTGAATCTCCTTAGAGATGCAATCTCCCACTGATTAACCGAACAATATTATGCTGAACAATTTAGTAGTGGAGGAAAACCAATGCAAACTAACAATTCTTCCGTCATTACATTAATAACTTGGAAAATATTTTGATTAAAAAAGGGGTTGGGGGTGGGAGGGAGAGTGCGAAAATGAGAACATAAAAATAGGGAAATGTGTTATGAATGTTAAACCAGCATATAGGAACTATTGTAATCCTTCCTGAAGAGAGATTAATTCATATGCCTGCTCCTAGGCCTTTCGTCTGCTGGATCGGACTCATCAGGGAGACACGGCTGATTGTATCTGTGCTCCCTTGGCATCAAAAAGAGACACACCACAGTCCATAATTCTGTGGTGTTCTCACCACCAAGGCTTCAAAACCAAAATCTAACAGCACCCCAAAGCCGCCAGCGAAGGGCAAAAAAGCAAAATAAAAAGGTGTGGTAAGGAAATAATTGCTGCAAAACTAAAATCATTACATAAACAGTATAAATTATAAGGAAAATCTTGGAGCCTATGGTTGAGGATCCATTCACGGATGCAAGAGAGGTTAAAAGATGTCCGACAGTCAAAATGATCAGCTCTGCTATTTAATAACTCTCTCTCTCTCTCTCTCTCTCTCTCTCTCTCTCTCTCTCTTCTCTCTCTGTGCATTTCTCTCTCTCTGTGCATCTCTCTCTCTCCCCCCTCCCCCCTCTCTTTCTGTACATCTCTGTACATGAGTGAGAGAGAGAGAGAGAGAGAGAAGAGAGAGAGAGAGAGAGAGAGGAAGAGAGAAAGAGAGAGAGAGAGAGAGAGAGAGAGAGAGAGAGAGAGAGAGAGAGTGTGTGTGTGGGGTGTGTGTGTGTGTGTGTGTGTGTGTGTGTGTGTGTAAGAATTCTGATAGGTGTGATAAGAACTGAATCCACATGTCTCTTTCCTTATCTGTTTATTCCCCATCATTTGCCCCGTCCTCGTAATTTCTATGTTCATCACATATGAATCATGTAGGCATCCGCTCTCTTGTATTTTTTATGAAATTATTTGGGCTTCCACATATTTCTCCTCGAGTTGAGTTCAGTTTCACACATATAACCATGATAATCTCAAGTCACCGGTTTGGGGTCAAGACGTTGGCGGAAATGGTTAGGCGCTGAAATCGTGTGGCTGGATGTGGTGAAGTCATGCATACACACTGATGATTGTGAGGTATCTTGACTTGTTGAGGGGGGATACGCAATTTCATTAGGCGTTCATTGATGCCAACCGGGAGCACAGGTATGCTTTTGAGCAGGGCTGTCCTGATGGCGAATCCAACGCCATGGATCCTGTCTTCGGCTTGTGGCTTTCCCTTCCAAAAGAAAGTGTATCCACCTCCCTCTTCTCTTAGGGAGCCTTCATCAGCAAGTCGGGTTTCGCTGAGTGCAGCAATGTCTATTCGGTATCGCTGGAGTTCATTCGCGACAAGCGCTGTTCTTCTCTCCGGTCTCGACGTACTGGCTCTGTCCATTAATGTTCGAACGTTCCAGGCTCCTAAAAGGAGTTTTCTTTGCTTTTTCTTTTGCATTTTTCGACCGCAAAATGGATGAGTCTGTCAACCGCGGTAAGCTGACCAGACTGTAAAGGGCAAGCATTTGTTCGGGGCACCTTTTCTAGCCCCCTCCCCGATGCGGGGGTGGGCAGTGCTGTCCTACAGAGGCTGCCCAGTCGCCCACGGGTGCTGCCGGACTCTCCTGTTGCCCTCGGATTCAGGAAAAAGAACGACCACCTGCCCATGGACCGCCTACGTGCAGGATTGTGACTACAACTGCCAGTGGTCATCTCCACCTGTTGCTTCGCCACGTGCCCATCGCCGCAGGACTTGAGGTGTGTGCGTTGACAGATCGGTGATGAGTTGCATAACGGACCTGTGCGTGAAGGTTTTATAGTGGGAAGATCATTGCACAGGGGTAATCCCACTCTCTCGGCCTGGGGAGCCTTGATCCAGTGGCACGGAGAACCGTTACGACGGGAGACTGCCAGGCTGCAGTGGATGACCAGGACTTCTCAGGGTGTCACGTCCATGCTCGTAGCGCTCCACAACACTTGCTGCCACCGCCTTCACAACCGTTGGATCACCGATGATCTCTTTCGCTCGTTCCGCCGGGAGTCAGTCTTCACATGCAGTAGGGCTGACACAGCCCGAGCCTAACTCACCGAGGGTTTCAGACCCGACGGCTACCCACACCTGGCTTAGCCGGCCTGCCAAAGCCGTTGCCCGGGGAGTGGCCGCTGTTGCATGCGACAGCTTCTAGGAGCCACAGGTGTCAGCTGAGTGACAGGTGAGGACCAGTGGCAGACGAGCTGCCCTAGAAAAGGACATAGCTGCCCTAGAAAAGGACATGGCAAGCCCCCCTGCTAAAGGTACTACCTCTCCCTGACACCCCATACCCCCCGAAGTCATGTATACGTGGATCATAACTGCACTAGTTCCAGAACAATGATATGACTGTTAGCTGCAGAAGGCTTTGTTGGTGGTGACCTGAATCATATCAGAGGTGACTGAGCACCACAGTGACAGTGCGGTGGCAGTTGGGACGGCTGCATTACAATGACCTGGTATTTACTGCTCCATGCAGTATGTTGGCTCTGATGGTACAAAGTCTGATCAGAATAATGACGTTAGGCTTCAATCTGGTTGTGACGCAGTTTGCTGAGGGTTGAAAGCACTGGTCCTGTCCAGCACTTTGAGAAATCAGTTCTGTGGCATTTGGTTGGAGGTTAAGATTTTAAAAACACTGAAGGCAATGGACTTAAAAACAACCTCTCCGTGTCCATACTGAATGCTTCAGAAATACACAATTTTCTGTGCATCAAATGTAAAAATGCAAACAAGATCTCTCTCTCTCTCTCTCTCTCTCTCTCTCTCTCTCTCTCTCTCTCTCTCTCTCTCTCAACAAATGAATTTCCCCTCTTACCAAAGAGACAGAACAGTGTTTTAATCCCTGTGCCCGAGAGTAATGCACCAAAAGCATGTAACATTGTAAGTGAGAGCAATATCATTTTAGAATCACGGCCCATTCTCCCCGATGTTTCAAATGTTGTGCAAAACAGTAGCACACGTGTGCCTGACTCGGATGTTGTAGGCAGTGTGACATTGGGTGATGATTGTGAGTGCGAGCACCGTCAGTGTGAGTACGAGAACACAAATGATAACCGAGTGTGCATGACTTAATGTAATGAACGAAATATGACAGAACAAACAACTGCACAAGCAGTTGACGAACAGAATCCTGACAGAAATGACACGGAAATAACTGACATACAAAATGTAGACAGTGATGTCGAGCAAATTGTTGAGACATCTAACGAACAGTGTTCAGAGTTAGCTAATGAGCATGAATCTGACATAGCTGCCGCTACTGACGTTGTTGACGTACAAAATGAACAAAATGTCGACACAGCTGACAAGAAAGATAGAAAAATGGCGAATCTACCCAGCAAGACAAAAATACAGACTGACAAAGACTCTGACAAAGATTCTGGAATAACACCCCCCCCCCCCCCCCCAGCACCCTGACTCAGAACGGAACAGTGAAGTACAAACGTCTAACACAAACAGACCTGGCAAAGCCAACAAGAACATCAGTGTAATGACCAGATGAGCCAAAAAGACGACAACGATAAGAAGACAAACACATTGTAGGCACAAATCCGCACGAAACGCATCTCAACGAGGACCTGACAATAGACCAAGAAGTGCCTCGTGTACCAGTGTGGCAAGTAAACGCCAAGCCACAATCCATGAAGTGACCAATAAAGACTCTTTACCTGTCAATCCAGACACTGCATAGGGATTCGGCCAGGTCCATATCGCGAAAACTCTTAAATTCGTTACTTACAACATTGAAGGACTGTCACATGTTTTCGATAACGATCTTCGATCTTATTTAAGTAGCTTTGATTTTTGTTTGCTTGTAGAAACTTTTGCTACTCACTTTCCAGACCATTTATTTCCTAGTTTTAAATCTTTCATAATTCCTGGTGTTAAGCTACCCGACGGTATAACAGCCAGATTATCGGGAGGTTTGACTCTCCTTGTCAAAAAGGAATTAGCAGCCTATGTGGAACAAGTGTTTGTTGAATATGACAATATAATAGTTATAAAAATGGCTAAAGAATTGTTTAACACAGATTGTCCTACAATTTTGATCGGAACGTATATTCCACCCATGAATTCTCAGTATTATCAGGACACTGAAATATCCAATGGCGTGGCCCTCCTAGAACAGTGTATCCTAGATCTGATGGAAACGTTTGGAAATGTACCACTTTTTCTTCTGGGCGATTTCAACGCACGAACTGGGGAGAGAACATTTGTGAGAGACATGATGAAGGGGACGACGCTGCGCTTTGGAACGGGGTGATAATCAAGCGTCTTTTCGCACGTCTAAAGACACTGTTTTAAATGAATTTGGTGTATATTTGTTGAATGTTTGTGATTGTTTTGAGTTCTCCATTTTGAATGGGGCCGTTAAAGGCGATATTGATCTTGGCAACTTTACATACATTTCTCCGGCAGGATGTAACATTGTTGACTACGCCATAATGTCAAAACGTGTAGTCACTGTGTATCTTTGCATGTCAGACCAAGAATAGAGTCAAAACATATGCCTGTAGAAGTCATATTGAAGTCACAATTTAGCAGCCTCACTAATGATACTTTACCAGAAAAATCGTACGCATTTGAAAAATTAATTTGGGATGGAAGTAAAATTGACAAGTTTAGAGAAACTATTGAATCAGACGATTTCAAGCTCCACTTGGAAAATGCTACTCTTGTTGTTAACGATGACGTAAACAAAGCCGTTGACATTTTTAATGATGCGTTACTTTCTGCTAGTCAATGTACGAAGAAAACTTTTGTAGTTGGCAAAGACAAATCAAATGTATGGTTTGACAAAGAATGTCGGCAGCACAGAAAGGAGCTCAGACACGATCTGAGACAGTTATATTGTGTTCGTACAAATGAGGATATCGAACATATAGACAATATTGAAAATGTTGACAAAGAAGACAGGTTAAAGGCAGATTACAACCAAAAACGTAGAGATTACAAAAGGTTATACGAATATAAACGAAAACATTATAGGCAAGAAGTTTTAGAATCTCTCAATAAAAATATTAACAAATCTTCTGGCTTTGGGAATAAAATTAAGTCCTGTATGTATAAGAAACCTGCTACAAATGCTATTTCTGAAGACGACTGGTACAATCATTTTTGTGACGTATTTCAGTCTGATGTGAATATAGACAATGTAGAAAACGCTAACAATGAAAACGAGTCCCAGCAGAGTGAATGCTTTAATCACTTCAACACAGAGACTCTTGAATGCGAAATCACTGAATCTGAGGTGTACGCAGCTGTCCGCTCCTTGAAGAATGGAAAAGCAGCAGGGCCCGACGGAATTATTGGGGAAATAATTAAAAATTCGATCTGTACTATTGCTCCTTTTTAGTTACTTTATTCAATGTCTTATTTGCTTCGGGGAAGTATCCTTTACAGTGGACAGAAGCAATAATACAACCACTCTTTGAAAAGGGTGACACTAATTTACCAGATAACTATAGGCCAGGGTGATGCAGTATGATTTTCAGCTTTGATCTCAGAACCCGCCTTCAGCAAAACAGGCGTCATTTCAGTTATGTTTTCCAGCTTCATAAAAGAACCTTCGTCAGTCGGCTCATAATCAAGTTTATCTACAAAACAATTACTTAAAAAATCATGCAGTTCACTTACTGTCATTTCACGGGTTGGTTTCTTCGTTTCCAAAAGATCTAGACTTTCTTTGGCCGGGTCGGTTTCGAGCAAGGCTCACCACGTTCCAATTTTTCAAGATATAAAATCATTTCCTGATAATACTTTTTGTGTTTTCAATATTATTTCTTTTTGCTCATCCGAATACAGCAAATGCTCAGTTTGGCTTTCTTGAGAACTAACACTCATTGCGGTCTCTTGTGAAGACAACCGGCTTCCAGACTCAGCCATTTCTGTTCAGAGCACTAAAAAACACGTCTTTCACTTCTATCAGCTACCTGGATAATGAGGAAGCCCCCGTAGAAATGATGTCATACCTCCCTGTCGATTGGTTGAACGTGCACACGCGACACTCGGCCCATCGCGATGATTAATAATGCAGTGCAACCTGTGTCACATTGCGGCAGCCTGTTGGCGTGTCAGTAATGCCAATTTATCGATTTTTCGGTGTTAGTCTTGGGCCAGTCTGGTGTAGGACTGTCAAGCTATATATATGTTAAAACCTTTAATTTTTTATGTCCTGGGAGAGAATGTAAATATCTTCGTTCACGATCACCCATGTTATTCTGCATGGAAACCCCCGTTTCAATGCGCTAATTTGCGTCAATTTTAGAGGTTTTGAGGTGTTAATTTTGTTTGTGAAAAGGTGTTAAATTTGGCCAAAACTGACATGTGATGGACGTGATATGTATGTGAAAATGGGGGTTTTCGGGCAGAATCACATGGGTGGTCGTGAACATAGATATTTACATTCTCTACAGATCCTGAAATCCAGTGTCTGAAATTGCAGCCGAATGCCGTGCATCAACCTCCGTTGAAGTCAGCCAAAAGACAATCAAGCAAAACCTGCGTGGACTTGGCTATTCAAAGCATCCCCAGTGAAGAAACTAGTCATCAAGGAAGTGAACAGAAAGAAGTGGCTGCAATAGTGTAGGAGGAAACTTCACTGAATTGTGAACGATCAGTGAAAGAATGTTATTTTCAGTGATGAAATGACCATTGTGATCAAACCCAATGGACGTGTAAAAGTCGAAGAGAAGTGGTCAATGCTTTCTCTAAGCAGCATGCATTTTGGCCCGAAGACTACATTGCAATCTATGGTATAGGGATGCATTTCGTATGAGAGAGTTGGACCACTGGTGTCCGTTGAAGGCAGTATGAACAGTTAGAAGTACACTGATGTGCTGGAAAACAACTTTCTGCCGTTTGTTGCCGACCACTACCCAAACAAACGTTGGTACCTGCAAGATGACCACGCCTCTCTTCATCGCTCGGCTCACACCGAGACCTGAAAGCGACAGCACAGAGTTCCCGTGTTTTTCTGCCCCGTCAAAGTCCAGATCTAAATCCGACCGAGAACGTGTGGCAAGTCCTCAAGACTCGCGTGGAAAAACAACAACAAAGAAACCCTTCGCGCATTAGTACTGTCCCAGATTGCGCGGTGCACTTATCACTTAATGGAATTAACTGACTGTTGCCTACCTCCACTCCCTCTACGACTCTCTCCCAAGAAGCTGTCATGTTTTGAATCGGAAGGGCCAGATTATCAAGCACTAGCAAGTTCTGTTCAGCCCTACGGTAGGAATAACAAGTTTTCAGCAACAGGTGCTTGTAGGTAGTCAGCGCCGGAAGTGCCGAGAGGGGACAGACTTTTGTCCCTTGAGTGTAGTGCAACAGATCTAAATCAATTGCCAATCCAACGTGTGGGCAAAATCTGTGAGCAGCATTAAACGACTGTATTTGGTAATGCTACATGAATAGTCACAAAGGAACGATTTTTATTCTGGCAACAGAGTGTTGCTAACAATGGATATGGTACACAGCCTGCAGATGCACCAGTCCGCAGTGATGGTGGTAGGACTACCACATACCTAAGAACAGCGGTAATCAAAAGACAGTTTAGTGGTGGACAACTATACCACTTAAGATGGTATTAAAGACAGACTAATCTAGTACAAATCCATAATTTATGAGTTACAGTAAGTCAAATTATCTTTTGCAAATAACCCTTACCCCCCCCCCTCTCTCTCTCTCTCTCCCTCCCTCCCTCCCTCTCCCCCCCCCCTCTCTCTCTCTCTCTCTCTCTCTCTCTCCCTCCCTCTCTCTCCATTCCCATTCATCTGCTTCTTTGTAATCTCAAAGATAACTTTTATATTCACAAATCGGTTTTAGTTAAACATTTACAATGTACGGGTTAAAACTGATGTAAGTTCCAGCAATTGTGTGTTAAAGAAAAGTGTTCGAATATCAAACAATGTGATCATTAAGTAATGGTACCTTTACAGGCTAGAAACAAAGACATGATTCAAAATGTCAAATCTAAACAATAGAAATTGTTTTAAAAGTGCTTCAATGCAAACTGTTCAGTAAGAGAAGACATCGAATCTGATGTGTGTGTGTGTGTGTGTGTGTGTGTGTGTGTGTGTGTGTGTGTGTGTGTGTGTGCTGGTTAATGTAGTAAACTTAAACAAAAATGGTTTGAGCCATTAAGATATTTGTTCTTACAAAAAATATACTGCACATCGTGATTGACTTAAAGAGCGCTTCCTCGTTCAGCTGATCATCAGCAAAGGTAGTGAAACAACGTTACTCTATGTGCCATTAAAATATTTTGTTTCTATATAAATACGCTGTACATTATGATTGACTTCAATAATGTTTCATTGCTCAATTGATCGTAAAAAAGAAGGTAAAATACCTTTACTGATACTATTGACGCCACCATAATTTCTGCCAACAACAATAATCTCCACAACGGAAATTTCATGCAAATTATCTTATATTGTTTTGCAGGTATATGGTGATGCTGATAGTGGTGATAGCTGTGTATATTTTGGCAGTAAAACACTCGGGCCTCCTCCTTAAATACCAGACAATTAAAGTCACTGATCCTGTCACCAACATCTCCACCTACATTAACAGACTCAGACCTTTCTACCTGCGGCAGAGAACGATCATTGACATCAACTATCTTCACCTGGTTTCTGTGGTTCTCCCCTGCATCTCCTATTGGAAGATTAATCTGAAGTTTTATTTCACTTGTTCTTATTTTTGAAGGGGGAAGGGTAACTTTTGCATGGTGTCTAAAATCACTATCCTTGTGAACAGACATTAAACTAAATATTCATTCATTCATTCCCTGCATCTCCCTCATCTTTGTCGTCATCCGCACTGCAGCCATTATCATTCGCCTCAAAGTCACCGCCGCCTGGCGTCGCGGGGCAGTGTCTAACATGACGTCAGTGGAGAAACAGGAAATGTCGATGACTCGGATGCTGGCAACAGTGTGTTGTGTCTACGTTATCTGCATGATTCCATCTGTAACCAGAGTGTTGCTCTTTAGTACCTTGCCGGGTTTTCTGAGCTCAGAGTATTTGTGCAATACATACAGGGTCTCTCTTGCTCTTGTTGTAGTGTTTGAATTATGTAATTCCTCCATCAATTTTCTTATCTATATGAAACAGAGTTCTCAGTATCAATCAACTCTGCACCAGCTGTGGTGCAGGCCAAAACAAGAGATGAAGGAAAAAGGCATCGTTCCTGAAAGTCGTCGGGACAATGAGACAAATCCACAGAAAACTTAAAAGAACAAAGAAGAACACCACAATGGGTTGTAAAAGGGAAGCAATCTAAAACAGGGAGAACTGGATGATATCCCTCACCACAATGGAAATCAACATGATTCAATATTTTTTTTTAATTATTAAATAATGAAAGAATGCAAAAAGTGTTAAATGCGTGCTGTTTTGGAATAGTTTACACGATAAAAACTCGATTATGTACTAGTGATGTTTAAAGCAACTTGCACAGTGGTATATAAAAATGACAAATGAACACATACAGAAACGTCTTCACTGTAGAGTGCTTAGTCTATACAGACTGGTTCAAATATTGATCACAAAAACAGTGCAACCACAAACCAGCATTTGATAGAGTCTGCACACCAACCTCTCGTCTTTCTGGGCTTGCTATTTATAATTTACGAATGATACTAGAGTAGGCCTGGTACATATGGTTTTGGTGTTATTGAATATAAAGACAAATAATAAATGGATACGAGGCTAAGGGAATTTTATCAGTTTGGCGTTATATGCACTTTTTGTTTTAATCAATGAATGTTTATGTTCTGCCTCACTTACGTTTGACTTAAAATTAAGCGGCCCATGTGTGGAGGTTGAACATGCACACAAAGACAGACACAAACAAAAACTAGCATGCACACATCATTTTCTGTTGTTGTTTTGCCTTACCAAAGAGACCCAATTATTCGACGATATCTATTTTCTTTGTTGCGGTCATTTTGCACCGCAGAACATCTGCGTTTACTTCATGCTGCTCACCCATCTTCCCTGTCAACGCTACCTAACTCCTTTTTGCTGCCGTCAAATACGCGTCCCGACAATTCTCCGCTGTGAGTGGATAAAGCTCTATTGGAATATTGTTAGCAGAAGAGAATTAAGTTGCAAAGAAATGTGCTCAGAAAATCATGAGCTGGGAACCGAGTTGTTTGGGCAGCAGTTTGAAGGTCTTTTCCCACTCCCCTCTGTGTGTGTGTGTGTGTGTGTGTGTGGTGTGTGTGTGTGTGTGTGTGTGTGTGTGTGTGTGTGTGTGTGTGTGTGCGTGCGTGCGTGTGTGTGTGTGTGTGTGTGTGTGTGGTGTGTGTGTGTGTGTGTGTGTGTGTGTGTGCGTGTGTGTGTACAAAAAAAGAAAGAACTGTATCAGAAAATCGCCTGCTCGTCATCTTTATAATTTTCATTTTTGTCCAATAATTTGGTCATTTGCCGGACCTTCTTTGGGGACTGGAAAGCGTAACTTCCTATCAACAAATACTTTCATCTCGAATTGAACCCCAGCACATAGCCACTAAAAATATGAGGTAACAGAACTGGTGAAACGTAAGTGAAACATCACAATTGAAATGAATTCTCCAAATCCATGTAAACGAAACCCACACGGTGTAGACAAAAATTTATTTATCTATTCAAAGATCATTATCTTGGGAGATGATTTTGATACGGTTTAAATGAACTACATCCTGCTGCGAAGCCCTTTGATGTTCTGACAAGTCTTCTTCTTAATCCTCTGGGAAGTAGGGGGTGAATCGATGGGACAGGAGAAGGGTTTGACACTCATTATGGCTGTAGACTAGTAGAATTAGCGTCTCTATGTTTCGTGACCGTAATATGTGACGATTCCTCTAATTACCGTTTCATTAGGGTTTAAAGTCAATATCAGAAGTAGAGAGAAACTCTGTATCCAGGAACGGTTCCATTTGTACGTGCTGTGCATTACATCAGTCCGTATTGAATCTTTTCAAATTGTTATGTATAAAACAGTGTGTGTGTGTGTGTGTGTGTGTGTGTGCGTGTGCGTGTGTGTGTGTGTGTGTGTGTGTGTGTTGTGCGTGTGTGTGTGTGTGTGTGTGTGTGTGTGTGTGTGTGCGTGAGTGGTGTGTGTGTGTGTGTGTGTGTGTGTGTGTGTGTGTGTGTGTGCGTGTGCGTGTGTGTGCGCGCGCGCGCGTGTGTGTGTGTGTGTGTGTGTGTGTGTGTGTGTGTGTGTGTGTGTGTGTGTGTGTGTGTCTTTTGAGACATGTCAAGCAGAGTACGCTAGCATAAAATGAGAAATAATCAGAACGGCCGCTATGTCAGTGCAGATGGCGTCACCCCTGGAGACCAAGAATTACTGATTCTTACCTGGAAAGCTGTGGCACTTCCAGATTTGGACCAGAAACATGACACAATTATCTCCTGCAACTCCAAAGTGCTGTGACCCTTTCTCAGATGTCGCCATCTCTGCCAACGGCAAGCACCTGTCAAAACAGCACAGAAAGTGTAAGATCCTGATCACGTGACGCATATGTCTCGGCCACATCTCTGTGATATGGACCGTCACATTGATGAATGGAACTAAATCAACCTGGTTAAGACAAAAAATAAATAAATAAACGGTCACAAAAGAAACGCTAACAATCTTAGTAATTCTTTCTCTTCATCTTCAAACAAGCAGCTTCCTGTTTATGCACTACATAGTTTATCTGACAGTAAATGACATTTCATTTACATGAAACAGAGCAAATAGTGTTTCAGGGGACACTAACCTGGAGCAGCAACTGTAGGCTACTGCAGATAGTTAAACAAGTTATGCTAATATCAACACTCGGCCTGAAATTCTGTCTGAATTTCCCATGAAATGCTTTCTGAAATTATCAACTGAATATGCATAAAGTGCCAGACGAGAGGGGGAAGCGGAGGAGGGAAGGGACAGGGGTCTAGAATTTCTGGAATCAATCCTACCCTGCCCACCGCACATCTCCACCTCCCTTGGCTGGTAAAAATGCGTTTTTTGGCATGCCTCACCCTATATTCTACTGGAAGATGACCCAAGAACCCCCTCTCTCTCCCTCTGCCTGCCTGTCTGTCTGTCTGTCTGCTGTCTGTCTGTCTCTCGTTCTCTCCCCCGCCTCTCTCTCTCTTTCTTTCTCTCTCCTCTCTCTCTCTCTCTCTCTCTCTCTCTCTCTCTCTCTCTCTCTCTCTCTCTCTCTCTCTCTCAAAACAACTGAATCAGCCCCCAAACATAAATGTAAATACAAAGACCATCGGACAATTGAATACGTTCGTGTGTTTCGTTTGGCACGAGTTTGAAATTCATAAAGATACAAGTGACATGGTGGTGAGTTCAGAAATCATGTCAACTGTAACACCATAAAGTGAAGCATGTATTTGGCGCCCGAAGTAGTAACAGTCAATATCTAAGCAATGATCATCTCCAACTGCTTGACAAAAAAAACTCCGAGCATATAAGCTCTGTAGACGTGTCGAGTTTCAGAGATGGCTAGTACACTAAAATCAGAAACTACGTTGCAGTTGACATCATGTGCCAGAACAAGAAGTTCAAAGTGTGCGAAGTCAGTGCCAATTTGAATATGAGAGGTCACTTACCCGATTGTTCCTGGTGCGAAGTGTAGTGGTAAAAAGGACTGACTAATTTCCGTGTATATAAAAGCAGATGTTTTTTTTTTATTGAACAATTTTTCGTTTTTTACAAGACAAATGCAAAGCACAAATAAGCACATATCAATAGAAAGGAATAACAATGAAAGTAAAGGTGATAATTAAATAAAGGTACCTATTCCAGAAACAGCATTGGACACAGCACCTTGATAATCAAGCATGGATTCGACAGTACTGGCAATAATACTATTTAGCAACTAGTATCTAATGAATCAGTAAATGCTATCATCATTTCTATGAGCAAAGTTGATTTATAACACTAGTTTACATAGGCATTATATTGATCATACAAAGAGCTATGTATAGTAATTCCAATAGTTATAACCCCAAAAAGAAATAAAGACATTGATACATGAAACATTCACCTTGTCACTCTTTCTAATAATGACACCAAATAGCCTCCATGATGAGTGCACACACACACACACACACACACACACACACACACACACACACACAACACACACACACACACACACACACACACAAATACACACGTACACACACACACATATACACACACGAACACACACATGTGTATATAAGCACTACATAAACACCGGCAAGTGGTGTAAGGAAAGCAGTGCGAATCTAATGTGGTATGGGTCATTGGGACAGGAGAGGTATAGCATTACATTGTAAAGCACTCAAATTCCTTTACCATAGTATATAAAACAGTCCAGTCTCACAATTGTAAATAACATGAGAAAAGGTAAGTTATACACCTCCATACATGTAGGTGCTCACACATCACAAAGGAAGCTAGGTACAATAGGGTAGTAGGGCAACCAATTTTCCTCAAATTGTCCTATACTATGATTAAGAAAAGCCAAATATTTTTCATGTTTGAATCTGTATCCTAATACTGCGAGAAAGACATGTAGGTCAGGAGCGGAATTTTGTAATTTGCATTTGTAAATGTAAAACTTGGCAAAGAGCAGAACAAAATCAATAGCTTTATCCGTTTTCACATGCTGTTTAGTACCAAATAAAATCAACTCCTTGTCAATAATGAAGTTGTCACAGTGTTGACATTTATTTTTTAATAGACTTTGCAGATTTCTCCAGAACCTCTGTACAATAATGCAGTCAAAAAGCATATGATCAATGGTCTGCTCATCGACTTCACAGAAGTTACAGATAGGAGATTCAATAATTCTACATAGAAATAAATACCTCTGTGTTGGGAGCAATCTGTGCAAAAGTCTGCATTGAAACCATCTAAGCTGCACATCTGTAGAAGCCTTGTAGCAGTGAGAGAAGATGGTTTTCCAATTAAGATTTTCAAAAAGATTATTCCATTTATGGATAGCTGTTGGGGGGGGGGGTGCATTATTTCCATTTAGAATGTTTTGAACAAATTTGTTACCTCTTTTGATATAAAACCAGGCTTTTGGGTCTCGGGGCTTGTATCTGGAAGTTAAAGCTATCTGGAATTTTTGAAAATAGGTACGAATTGCATTTAAAATGCCTTCATATAAGAGAAAGTTGGTATTAATACCTTGATATTTTTGCAAGAATTCTTGGTAAGTCATCCAATTGCCATTTTCATTCAACAGTTGTTTCACAAAGAAAATACCATAATCAATCCATTCTTGTACAAAAATCACCCTTCTGTCCCTCAAAATATTGATATTGTAATGAATACATTCAACCATAAAATCATGCACAGAGATGGGACAGCATCTGGAACCTAATTTCTTATAATGCTTCATAACATCTTTCCAGAATGGATTATTAATGACATTCATAAAAAACATTTGAAAATTCTGCTCCAAGATTACATATAATGCCCAGGTTAGGGTACATATTAATGGTAAACTCCCTCCAATCAGACTCGCACATTAATCTTCTCAACCAACTTATTTTCATAGCAGAAATAAAATTTCTAACATTCAACATTCTGAGTCCCCCCTCGCAGTACTGTTTTTGAACAACAGATTTTTTTATTTTACTTCTCTTACCATTCCATAAAAATGTGTACAATTCCTTTTCCAATGCATTAATGAAATCCTCTGGAGGGTCTGGTAAATTATTTAATAGATGAACAATTTTACTAAACGCCAAAGCTTTAATTATTATAATTTACCAAAAGGGGTAATATTTCTTTTTTCCAAAGAGCGAGAACCCTTCTTATCTCAAAAAGTTTTTCATCATAATTGATTTGTACAATGGTATCAATGTTAGTGGAAAATTTAATGCCAAGAATTTTGAAAGTGCCAGATCCCAGACAAAATTTTTGTCCCTCATGTATCTAATTGGAGAGTTTTTTTCTACTCCCCAACCACACAACTTGTGATTTGCCAAAATTGATTTTCAAACCAGAAACCTGTGCAAATTTAATGAGAATAGATACTGCCTCGTTAAATGACCGTTCTGAACCGTCCAAACACAAGCTAGTGTCGTCGGCAAACTGCGACAAGAGATAAAAGCAGATGTTGATTACGTCTATACGACTTTCCACCGACAAACTAAATGCCAGTGATGGAAATCAAAATCACTTCGGCCTGTCACAGCGAATATACGTGAGACATTATACCTTTTTTCTATAGGTTTGAGTAC